>VXAK01005761.1:275079-340124 GCA_013399435.1 Arenaria interpres | reverse complement strand
ATGGACCTGATGGAGCGGGTCCAGAGGAGGGCCACAAAGATGATCAGGGGGTTGGAGCACCTCTGCTACGAGGACAGGCTGAGGGAGCTGGGGTTGTTCAGCCTGGAGAAGAGGAGGCTCCAGGGAGACCTAATAGCAGCCTTCCAGTACCTGAAGGGGGCCTACAAGAAGGCTGGGGAGAGCCTGTTTACAAAGGCTGTCAATGACAGAACAAGGGGTAATGGCTTTAAACTGGAGAAAAGCAGATTTAGATTAGACATTAGGAATAAGTTCTTTACTGGGAGGGTTGTGGAGCACTGGAACAGGTTGCCCAGGGAGGTGGGTGAGGCCCCATCCCTGGAGATATTCAAGGTGAGGCTCGACGAGGCCCTGGGCAACCTGGTCTAGTTGGGGGTGTCCCTGCTGATTGCGGGGGGCTCGGACTAGATGGCCTTGAAGGTCCCTTCCGACCCAGATGATTCTATGATTCTATATAAATCATTTTTGTCCCCTGCTCTCCCCTGGAGCCGTGCTCTCAGCAAAGAGAGAAGCTGTTGCGGACAGTGCTGGTGTTTCAGGCTCTCTCCTCGGAAGCCGGTTATACGATCTGCTGAGCGACGTTCTGGAGGAGAGTCTGTTTTCCCAGGACTGATGCCACCCCTTTGTCACCGGAGACTCCCTTGTTTATTATTCCATAAAGGATTTGCGAGCTGAAGGGGTTTAAAAAATTTTCTGGCGTGTTGGAAGTAACCTCAGCCTTCCGTTGGGCTGCCAACAACGAGCAGCACCTCTCTGGTTTC
The DNA here is from genome assembly GCA_013399435.1 of Arenaria interpres. Classification (NCBI taxonomy): domain Eukaryota; kingdom Metazoa; phylum Chordata; class Aves; order Charadriiformes; family Scolopacidae; genus Arenaria; species Arenaria interpres. Next base: position 339,345 of record VXAK01005761.1, on the reverse strand, counting down.
TCAAGCACTTGGAGGGCAACAGGGGTGGAATGAAACTTTGAGGCAGGATGTTTATCCTCTTCTCCCCAAGTGTTTGGTGTGATTTTTATCAGGGAAGGAGGTTGACCAGACTGTCGTTCTTCTTTTCCAGCTCCAGCAGCATCTTCCATGATATGCTCCTAATGTATTCGCCCTGCTGGAGGTGAATGCAGAGGGTTTAGGTCGTGGTACATATCTTTAAGTGGTTGGTCCAAATTTAGTCATTTCCTTGGATGCAAAGAGGGTAATTCGAAGAATTTTCCTTTTCAAAGACACCGTTTGAACACGGAGAAGGGACCTGTGGAATATCCGTCTTATAAGGGGATGGAAATTCAGGTACTTGCCTTGGGTCTCCTGACTTCTCCAAAAGGTAGACAACCCACAAATTGTATATAGACACACAAAATTAAACAATTGTAATCTGGATTTAGATTTGGGAACGAACAGGATGTTAATGAGATAATGTCTGGGCATGATATGGTCTCACTTCTTGGCTTAAGAACACACAGTAACGTCTTCTACACTGTTTCAAAGGACAAACTCTAAGGGTACCTTTTCAGTATTCCATACCTATTCATTTCTACACATTCATCAGGACTCAGTTATTTATAATTTCAGTGTTTCTGAGTGTACATAAATTCCAAGTTAATGCTTATAAATAACTTAAATATAAAGCTTGAAGGACAATGAGAAAACAGGAAGCACTGGAGCAGAGGGAGGTTAACTCTCCAAGGGCAATGCTGTTCCGCTGGAAACTTTATCTGCCGCCTAAAGCGGACTCGTTTGCTGTGAAGCCCAATAACGCTTTCAGGTTCAGCTTGATTGCCAAAGAGGGGGTTACTCAGCAGCAACAGCCAGAACAAAAACCATTAAAAAAACAAAATAGGAAGGCAAGATCTCTGGAACCAGGCTTTAATTCATGCTAATATGCAGGAGAATGCAATTAGGGGAGGCTGTGAATTGCAGGAATGCCTGCCCGACAACATGCAAATCTCGTTTCAACGGGGGCAGCCACCCGACGCGAGGCTGTAATAGGTTATCCCAGTCCTTATCGCGCAGCCAGCCCTTTTGGGGTGGAGTTCATTAATATAAATAAAAGAAAAGGGACGTCAGCTCTGGAAGGAGGAGTGGGTGGGTCAGTTATGAGAGGGAGCAGATCCTCTCCCGGTAATACCACCTGTGGCCGCCCGTGCTGTTCGGAGAGTTCGGCCCCACCGAGAGCAGGAAGCGTGAGGCAGAAATTCTGTCTCAGCTGCATTTTTTTCCTCCCTTGATCTGCAGAAGGGATTGAAAAAAAAAATAAAAAAATGTTGCTGCTGCTGCTAATCGTTAATCACTCTGAAAACAAACCTGGCCTTGCGGAACTAACTGTGCAATCAGAGCTCTGGGGAAATTAGGGAGAGGAAGAAAGTATTGGGACGGTTTCTAGATGCTCAGATGTCTCTAATTTGGGGTTTCCCGTATTTCGCTTCTGTGATTATTTTGCAGTCTCAAAAATTACACTGTTGCGAAGCTTTTCTTTTTGCACAATCTGCATTTTCCTTTGGACAATTACATCCAAATACTTCAATTTGTTATTCGCCGCTTACTTCTGACTGTAGTGGTGTCCTTCGACTATCCCTGAATCCTTATCTGCTGATTCAGTCAACTCCAGTTGAGAATGAATGAAACTGGCACTGTGTTACCTATCACAGGAGAAAAGTCCTGGTTATAGAGACCCCACGCTCACCACCAGCTCTGAAGCCTCATGACCATCACTGTAGGTAGAAAGCAGAAAATCCCAGTATAAACTGGTGAATGCAAATGAAAGGATGCCAGTTAGATGTTGAAATTTCTTTCCCGACCATTGGCTTTCTAGACAAACTTTATACCCTGTGGCTTCTCTGTAAAAATGTCACTTAACTGAGCATGAGGTTCGATTTGCCGATCCCTATCCAGGCTCCTGAAGATGGATGGAAAACGCCTGGGTGGTCAGTGATGCTGGGAAATGTCCTCAATGCAGCTTGTGGATGGCATGGTCCCCTTCTGGTCCCACACTTGCCGTTAGAGGGAAGGTGGCTGCACGCCCAGGGCAGGTGGTTGGAAGTCCTTCCAGACCCATCTTCAGGGCATGCTCCTCGCCTCCACCCTCAGTTCCAGGCTCTTTAACTCTCTGAGCTCTTCAGAAAGTGTAAAAGCAAATCCCAGCAGGCGGCTTTTCCTCACACACTCTCAGCTAAAACTCCTGAATCATCTTTTTTAAGGTTTCTTTAGCTGGCATTTTTATACAGCCATTCATCTTTTTAGTTTCTCTTCTAGGTCTTTGCACCGGCGTGGTGTTGCAGGGCTGCTGGTGGGCACGAGGGCGTGTGAAGGAAACGGAGAGGAACGCTTGTTTGGAGAGGAAATAAAGGTGAACAATCACACGGACCTTGCAAACATGTTGAAACACAATAAAACAGATGGGTTCAACTAAGGCAGTGAGGGAGTAACGTTATTTGAATGCAGACACTTGAAGACCATCCAAATAATTTCCAGGGAGGAGAAAGATGATCCCTTGGTCTGCTCTGCAGCTTGGACGTGCCTTGAGTCTAGAAGCAAACCCTCCCTTGGCCTTGCCTTTTGGTATCTGGCAGGTGAATGGCTCCCTGCAGCGGGCTGTGTGGGGGATTTTCCCAGCCGAAACTTTGAAGTCGGCCGTTTTGCCCGTTCTGCGATGTGCTGATGTATGTTTATAATTTGGGAAGCACCTCGGGGTGAAAGGCCTTCTGTAAATGCTGGTTTCCATCAAGAAATAACCAGGCCCGTCCTTTAAATGTCAGCTGGCATCGTTCCCAGCCCCCACCGCCGCGTTCAACTGTTTATTATTTTTACTACAGCGGCGCCCAAGGATGAAATGAGAGTGGGGGTCCCTTGTGCTAAGCTCCATGCAAATATAAATGTCATCTTCTCAATGACAAGAGAGGAAAAGGCTGTGGGAAGGGAAATGTTTCATACGCTGCGCCTGAGACTCTCCCTTTCCCAGCTCAGCAAGGATGGTTGGAGGGCAGAAGGTCTCTGCATTTTTCCTTCAGACCTAAGCTAAAAGCCGCCCCTACAATGAGAAGAGCCCCAGCCAAGCGTCTGGACTCCCCTTTTCGCTGACGGGGGCAAAGAGTCACCCCGGGGGCAGTTCACCCGAGCTAGTTCAGACACCGAACTGAAGATGAGATGAACCGCGTCCTTTGTGAACCTGCTTCTCCCCGCTGATTAAAAGGGCAAATCATAAAACGAGCCTGGATGTAGACACTTAATTGGCGAGTTGAACTTGGCTGTTGCTGGTTGGGATGAGAATCATAGAATCATAGAATGCTTTGGGTTCAAAGGGACCTTAAGGATCATTGAGTTCCAACCCCCAAAGAACCAGGGGAGAGAGAACCCAGGAAGAGAGACTGGGTGGGGAAACCCCACTATATCCTTCTGCAGAAATGGAAAGGTCCCTCAAGATACGTTTCCTCGACCTCGGGGCTAAGCCACACACCAGTCTCCAAGACCATCCCTTTTTCCTTGGCTTTACAGGAGATAAATCAACCAAAGAAGATACGAATCCTCCCAGCAAAAAATCGTAGTGTCATGGTGGGAGCGTGTATGTCCAACCAGAGTGGGACCCGTAGAAATGCCGTAGTGAATTAGATGTTGTGTGTCTGACAAGAGACTAGTCAAAGCTGCAACAAACCTCCATTTATCCCCCCCAGGAATGTAGCATGTCTTATAGGATGCCAAGGACAGTATTCATGTTAAAAACAAACAAAAAAAAGGGTCTTCTGTGTGAAATTATACCGAGTGTTAGTGCCTCGCACAGGGATTTGGACCGTCTTGGGCTTTCAGGCTGCAGCGCTCTCTGCGTTATTTCCAGAGAAATTAAATATCCTTGGTGAATGTGCACCTGCTTACAAGCCGTGACGGACCATTCTGGGTTTAATTCAGATGATTTCCTAAAATCCAGCTTCCGGAGCCAGCAGTTTGGGGCTGGAGCTTGTGCACGAGCAGAAGTGTCTGCCCCTTCCCTGCTTCCTGGCTCCTACTGACTCAGAAAGGCTCCGGCAGAGCCTCTCCTCCGTTCAGCGTTTTAACGTGTCATTTTGGCAGGCCTCCACCGTACCAGCAGTGTATGAAAATACAGAGGAAAACAAACGTAACAGAAGGAAATAATTTTGAACAGAACCCTCCCGATGAAAACACTGGGACGGCTTGTTTAAAGACCTCACCTCCGATGCTCTGACCTGTTTCTGCTGCCCATTCCTCTGGGTCTCACGCACCTGCGAACCTTGTCGCCAAGTCAAGACCAACTTCTTTTGAGCTGGGCCCAGGCTCTCAGTAGCTGGTTGGGAAAACTGGAGATAATCCTTCCTGCTTGCACCGAGGTTTGCTCTGGGGAGTCAGTCTCCATGGTCCAAAATGTCCTGGAACCATCTACTCTAGAATAATACCGCGTTGTGATGGTTGGAGGGTGTTCTGTGTCTGTGTCAGCATCTGATCGTGCTGAGTTTCACAGCTTGACATGAAAGAATTTATTTTCTTTAGGTCTGGGCTTAATAATTGCAGTGAGATTTTAACTCTTCCTGGGCTGGTTGAGGGTCTCTAAGATGTTTTGCTCTGCCAAGGGGGAACCACTCCCCACCAGGGAGAAAAATTCCAGTACATGGTGCCGGTTTGAATTGGTCCCATTTTCTTCTTGCTCTGGGCATGAAGAGTGTTTTGGGAGACTTTGAGGGAGTTTTGGTTATTTCAGGAATGGTTCCCTCCTCCTACTGGAGTAATTACTGCTACGCCTCCTCCCTGGCCTGTTTACCACGTGCCTGCACCAAAAAGCCGCCGTCAATAAGGTGGAGTTTTGTACCCCCATCCCTAAACCCCACAGCCCTGCCCGTGCTCAGCTTTGTGAGCAATTACCACCGCACAGGGTGTATGGACAGAGACACGCTCCCCCTGTTACCCATCAGCTTTCCAACACTAAAATCTGTCGCACCAGTAAGAGCTGCCTTTACCTTATTTTCCCGTTATAAGTAATTTATTCTTTGGACTTTTCTGCTGATATTAAAAACAACCCAACACCCAAATGTAAACACACCCTCTGACTCAGTCATGGTGCACTTTAAAAGACACAACCTATAAACATCCTTTCCTGCAAAGGTCCAAACAAAGGCAAAGGGCTTTCCTCTGGGCAGGATGCTCTACGGTTGGCTTTGAATGTCTTCTGCAGATGCTATGGAGTCCCCTGCAGCTTTATCCTATTTCCATAAGTTTGATTTATTATTCCCCAGATGACTGATTAACGATGCTTGAGAGCATTCCTCAGTTGTCCTGCCTGGTGTAGCAGGGCAGGGGCAGTTCTTTGCCTAAAAGCACCTACCAAAAGGCGTGGTTTGTTTCATCCATGGAGGCAGCTCATGTGCCCAAGCAAACGGTCCAATTTCCATGACCAGGGCTTGAAATTCGGTGGCCGTATGAACACTTTCCTCTTTCATCCTTCATGTTTCCGAGGAATCTGGGAAAAGACAGGAATTGCAAATGCTTGTTAATGAAAAGACATATGATACAATTGCCAAAATGGAGGGAGAGGAGGCTGACTTATATGACTGGAGCGTTAAAAGTGCTGACTACGACCTGTGTATGAACAGTAGCGTGTGCCCGAGAGAAAGGGCTGAGTGGGAAGGGGACTGTGACCCGTTTAGCTGTTAAATGCAGAGATATTAAAGCTCTAACTAAGGAAGTGAGGGGGTGTAGTGGGGGTGAGCGTGCGTGTGCCTGTAAAGGGGATTACAGACCATGGCTTTGCGTTAAGAGGTGAGTTGCTCCTGGAGCTTTTATCTGTAATAAATGGAAAGAAATGCCGGGTAATGGGAGATTTCAATCATCAAGATGTATGCTGGAAGTCTCATATAACCAGAAATAAATCTCTTTGAAGTTTCTCAAATGATGTGTGATCATTTTCTAGCCCAGCAGATATTACACCCAACACGAGATAACAGTATTTCAGATTTCATTCTGACAGATCGGTCTGTGCGTTGGAAGCTGACGGTATCTTAGGAACATATGGCTGGGACTCCGCTTCAATAGAGGCAGAGGACGGACCGACATGGTAATGAATATATTGGGTAGTTCAAAAGGGATAATTTCCCCAGTACTGAAGCAGAATATGAAAGAATGGAAGTTGGGCTTTCTGTAAGAGGATTTCACCAGCTGACCAACCACCTCCGTTTCGCACTGATGTGAGAGGGCAATTTTGATTAAAAACCCATCCCGCTAAAAAGGGAGAATGTCCCACAGTACGGGATAAATGACTTAATAAGCCGATTGGGAAAAATAAAATCTACCTTAAAGCGGACAGATGTCAAGTTAGACGTGCCAGCGACAGGATGGAGGGCAGTGCAGGGGTGAGCTTTCTCCACTGGTGGCTGAAATGCTGCATCCAGTTTGCACGTTCACATTTAGAAACTGTCGAAGACTGGGCTGAGCTGGTGTTGGTGGGAAGGAGAAGCTAGAGACAGCCTGAGGCCCAACGAAAATGCTTCGTAGTCAGATTTAGGAGAACCGTCTGTTCAGTTTATCCAAAAGAAGACCAAGGAATGACTTGGTATCTGGGCTTACGTACTTTGTGGGGAACACACCAGGGAACTGGAGGCTCTTTAATCTTGGGCAGAAACCTATGAGAGCATCCAGTGCTGGGAGGTTCAAGCTGGACAAACTGAAATGAGAACTAAGAGTTTCATTAAAAACGTGTCCTGGTTTCAGCTGGGATAGACTTAACTTTCTTCCCAGTAGCTGCTGTATTTTGGATTTAGGATGAGAATAATGTTGGTAACACAGATTGTTTTAGTTGTTGCTAAGCGATGTTTATATTAAGTCAAGGACTTCAGCTTCCCATAGAAACCGAGAAGGAGCACAGCCAGGACAAGCTGGCCGAAGGAATATTCCATACCATAGACAACATGCTCAGTAAAGAACTATATATAAATATAAATGGGGCTGGCTGGGGGACAGGAATCCACGATTGCTGCTGGGATGGGCTGGGCAATCGGTCATCGGATAGTGAGTGACTGTATTGCATCACCTTTTTTGTATATTATTTTACTATTATTATTTTTAAATATTTTTTCTCTTTCTATAAAACTCTCTTTATCTCAACCCACAAGATTTTTTTTCCTTTTTCTCCCTCATCTCCCCATCCCGCTGCCTACGGATGGGGAGNAGGGAGCACAGCCAGGACAAGCTGGCCAAAGGAATATTCCATACCATAGACAACATGCTCAGTAAAGAACTATATATAAATATAAATGGGGCTGGCTGGGGGACAGGAATCCACGATCGCTGCTGGGATGGGCTGGGCAATCGGTCATCGGATAGTGAGTGACTGTATTGCATCACCTTTTTTGTATATTATTTTACTATTATTATTTTTAAATATTTTTTCTCTTTCTATAAAACTCTCTTTATCTCAACCCACAAGATTTTTTTTCCTTTTTCTCCCTCATCTCCCCATCCCGCTGCCTACGGATGGGGAGGTGAGTGAAGGGCTGCATGGTCCTAGCTGCTGACTGGGGTTAAACCACGACAACACAGGCAGAAGACAACCGGCCAGTGATGGTCTCTCCATCTCTTGGTGGCTTTGGATCAAGATCCAGCCCCGTTCTGCACGGTGCGGTGAACTAAAGAGCAGGTTCCTGGGCTGAAAACAGGGCTAGAGGAGGAGACTGTGCTGCGGGGAAGTGAAGCTGGTGGCTCTTCCTGCCTTGAACAAAACCGTGAATCTGTGAGAAGCTGGTAAGGACACTGGTGGGATTTTATTACACAAAGTCTATTCAACGTTCCGTGCAGCCTTCTGGAATGACGCAGCATTGTCTTTCACAGGCGGCAGACTCGGCAGGGAGCCGGGAGAGGCTGGTTCCAGCAAGATACGCTTGGAGAACATTATTCAAAGGCTCTCTGCTTTTCTACTGAGCCTCACGGTCTATCAAAACCTGAGTGGGAGCCAGTAGAAAGGAATTTTGGGTCCTGGAGTCCTGTCATTCTACCAGGGAAAGAGAAAAGCTGTAATGAGGATGTTGGAGCGTTGCTTTGGTTCCTGTTGTTTTCTGATTGCTGTTTTCTAGATAGATGGGGACCACGTGTCCACCGGCCCTGGCAAATGTGTGGTCCTTGCATTCTGGCTCTGCCTGGAGAGCACACAAGCATCCTGGCAGGAAGTTAAAAAATGGCCAGTTCTGCCAAATTGCCCAGGATACAATTGCATACAATTTTCTGCCCCAGACACCTGATGACAGAGAGGAGCATGTTTAGATTTACCCCAACACACGGCATGAAGCGGGAGGAAATGTCTTGGTCTCCGTGGGGACATAAGTTGAAGAAACTACTTGCCGAATGCGTGACGGGGGAGGGAGACAGAAGGAGAAGGCTGGGAGAATGGGAAAAAATAAGTTCAAAATCAGAAATACTGGAAAATGGCAAAATATTGTGGAAAAGGCTGGAGGTTTTATGCGGAGGTGACTTTAGCTATGCCACTCACATCCCCCTCAGGGGACCCATATCTTTGTCTCGGCTCTGCTGAAAGGCAACAGGCAAGTCGTTGCCTTCCCGTGTCCCCATTGCCCCGGCTGTAAAACAGTCTTTTACAGAGCACATTGGCACCTCCTGTGGAGAACAGCTTTCTAAGTGCTTGCTGTTATGATTATATTATTATTCCAAAGCCGGAGAAAGTAGTTTCTTTCCCTTTGCACCAATAATTGAGCTTGTCCAAGAATGACACATGGGTGGACTCTGGAAAAGGAGCAGGAGTGATGTCTAAACTGGCCTGAAATTCAGTCGACAGCTTGTTGCATCTCTTCTGAGTACTTAGTACTGTGTCTTCTGTCTTCAGAATCATGAAGGAAACCAAAGAGAGGAACCTGTGAAGTTTTTGCAAGTGGTCACATGAATTTATTTTTTAGGATTTCTCAGGTAACCAAAGTTTTCTTATCTTTTTTTCCCCAAAATTGCAGCCCTTTTCTTGATCTCACATATAATACTGAATAACTTGTCTCCTATTACACTGCTTTCCTGGGGAAAGAAGGGATAAAAAAGACATTTAGGATCTGTCTAGCATTTCAGAAGGACCATTTCCAAGTCTTCTTGGAGGTCTATTTCAGCAGAAAACTGGAAGGAAGAGCCTTGGTCTTGCTGAAACTCGCCCGTCTGCACAGCTCCGTTTCTACAGGTGCAGAAATCAGACCCGCAGAAAGACCTCGTGTGCTCACAGACCCCTCACGGCCGTCGTGCAGAAGAGCCGCCGTGGTCAGGGGTAGTGAAATATTTGTCACAAGCCATTCTGCAGCTGCCTGGGGTTTGACAGAGAGAACAGCCGCAGAAGACTGAGAACACCATAAAGCATGGAAATACCTTGCACAAAAAGCTTGTCTATGACCACATGAATGAGTCCATTTGATCTGCCAAACATATCCAAAATCACTTATTCTGCCCTAACGCCGCTTGTTATATCTCTAACGCGGGAAGGGCATGGCTGCTCTTTGTCTGTACTATTACCAAAGTCAAAAGAGAAAGGGAGAGAAAAAAACCTTTCAGCTCCCCAGAGCTAATCAGGTATTCACCTTGAACGAGTACTAATGAAACCAGCACCACATCAAAGGGGAAGCTGGCTCCAGCCGAGAAGGTTATTAAAAAATTAAAGAGTAGCAGACGGCCCCCAACCAGCATAAGTGACTGCATTTTACATTCCGTTTTGTAAAGAGAAATGAAGCCCCGTGCTTGCCCTCTCAGGTGCCGCCTGCTTTGGGGCTACTGAAAAGAGCCACTGAGAAGCCATCCTTGAAGGCAAGGGTGATTTTTTTGCTCAGTGATTCCATATTTCTCTTCCACTCTTCACACAATTGAGTTACCAGAATGTACTAACGTGGGTCAAACCCATCAGGCGCTGAGCTGCTTTTTGACGTAACGGCAAGTGTTAACTCCTTTCTGTCACCAGAGTAAAAATACGTGAAATATTCTGAATTAGGAAAAGAACCGAAATATCCCACTTGCAAACCTAGTGGCAGAAAAATAAACACGGTTTTGTGGTAGAAATTCACTGGGAATGGGGTACGAATGGTTTGGCCTCCAGCTGTATCTAAGTGTAAGAGGAGAGGAGGGAGTCCCGAGCCAGGATGGGTCCCCTGCTGCGCTTGTAGGTGGCTTCTGCTGCCACGCAATGGATATTTATATCAAACAGTGCTGCAGGTGAGGAGCCCAATCCGCCTCTTTGCCAGGGACAAAGACATGGGCATCTCCATATCCCTCCCAGCCAGGACTGCAGGAGGATGCTCCAGAGATGCTCTTTTTAATGACAAATGCACTGAGATTTCTTGGTGTATCGGCACGAAGGAGTCTGGGGAATTTTCCACTAGACTTCAATAGCATAAAAGCAAACCTGCACGCTTGCACACACGGAAACTGGGGTAAAAATTCTTCTCGTATTAACGTCTTAAAATCCTTATTTTTCCTGCCACTTTGGACTTCTGTTATCTGACATGACTCCCTTTGAGTGCAAGCTGAAAGCATCCGGGATTTTATCTACAAATAATGGCATAACCACCCCCACGTAAAGTGACACTTAATGTAGGGCCATTCCTTTAGCCAAAAACTCCTCTGTAGGTCATCAACATCCGGATTTCAGAGCAAGCTGATGCCAAATGAATCCACAACAATCTGCCACAGTGCACATCTGAACCACGGAATTTTACAAAATGACAGAAATGAAGTAGCCAAATATCTCTCAACTCCTAAACAAACCCTCTTACGTTCCTGTTTTAAAAGTACAAATTAATTGTAAAAGAATATGCATAGGGAAGTGAAAATACTGTACATTTTATCTCAACAAACACAACAACTCAAAAGAAAAAAGGCAAAACCACAAATAAGCTGCCGTTGGGGAAGATGTGTGTTGCCACATGAGTTCAAAATGGCAAGTTTACCAATAACACGTCTTAGACCTGGAAATGTCCCTGGCAAACCTTCAGGAAAGGCTATACCGTAATCTTAAGGCTGCTCATAGTGTTTGGGTGCCAACAGCCAGACGCCAAATGGTGCAAGTGTGAAGGCAATTTTTCTTCCAAGGGCTGGAGACATGCAAAAGGGGGGTAAAAAAAACATGGTAGGAAGAAGTCCAGAGGACGCCACGAAGATGATCAAAGGGCTGGAGCACGTCTCCTGTGAAAACAGGCTGAGAGAGTTGGGGTTGTTCAGCCTGGAGAAGAAAAGGCTCCGGGGAGATGTTATAGCCCCTTCCAGTACCTAAAGGGGCTACAGGAGAGATGGGGAGGGACTCTTTATGAGGGAGTGGAGTGACAGAACGAGGCGTAACAGTTTTAAATGGAAAGAGGGGAGATGTAGATGAGATATCAGGAAGAAATTTTTCACTGTGCGGGTGGTGAGACACTGGAACAGGTTGCCCAGAGAAGCTGTGGCTGCCCCATCCCTGGAGGGGTTCAAGGCCAGGCTGGATGGGGCTTTGAGCAACCTGGTCTGGTGGGAGGTGTCCCTGCCCAGGGCAGGGGAGTTGGACTAGATGATCTTTAAAGGTCCCTTCGAAACCATTCTGTGATTTAATGCTCAGAGCAAACTAGATCTGCAAGTCAGATTCCCACCATGTCACTTGTACAGTAGGAATGAAAAGAGAAGATCCTCTATAACTAAACTTATGTCCAAGAGAAAGTGTCTCTGTTGGCTTTGCAAGCGCCTGTCACCGCTGAAAGCGTGATGGGAAAGCACATGGGATGGGAAGCTGTGGTCACAGCGAATCAGCCTTGGGTGGCAGGGCTTGCAGAAGGGAAACTTGACACGTACAAGTTACAAGGCAGAAGGAGATGTCTCTGCTTGCGGTGCCTGGTTTTGGGGTTTTGCTGACTACTATTCTACAAAAATCTCTGCGGCTGGAAAGTGCAGGGAGAAAGGCTCCAGAGCAGCTAGAGGAGGCAGCAGGAAAAGACAAAGCACTGCCTCTGGGACAGAGGAGATAACATTTCCAACAAAAAAATGCATTTTGGCAGGGAGTGGCAGGGAAGGGAATAAAACCAGAGAGAGCAAAGGTAGTCCCTGCCACTTCTGCCTTGCCTTGCCAGGGAAAATAGCAGTTTCGCTACACAAATACACTGGATCGTGCCAATTTTACCTGGCTCTGTCATCAATTTCTCTAACATCCTGAGTTTTGAATAACCACGTGCTTGGTATGAGCTGAGCATTAGTTCATTTCAATCTCTCCACGGGTTACGTGGTTCGCTAGTTTTCCCGAGTCCGGCTGCGGTGAACATACGTTGCTGCCCTGACTGGGGAAAAAAACAGGCCAACGTGCTTCATAGTATTTAATGTATTTATCCACTCAGTACCCAGTGAGGAGAGAAATGGGTTTTCCGTGTTACAGAGGCGCATGGAGTCCAAAGGGAAAAAAAAAAGAGAAGTGTTATTTTTTAGCACTGTACAGAGCTGCACGCAAAATATATATTTCTGTATTTCTTTATGTGTGTGTTTTCCTAAATGGATGGAGAGGGCTGAGAAAATGTTGTTAAAAAAAAAACCCCACAGCCAAGAAGTCTAAAATTGTGGCTTAAAAATGACTGCAAGCTGAGAAAATTACCCTTTGAAGTAGAAGAGTCAGATCAGAGCGATGGAGGGAGCTGCTCGGCCCAGGATTGGCATGGACCTTGGTGGAGACAGCCTCTCTGCAGCAGGGGCTGAACCTCAAAGCTCTAAGAGCACTGTGAAGCCCATCTTGTATCTCCTTCACCTCCTGGGCTTGACAAAGCAGCTCCCACAGGCTGCGAGAGCCTCACCCAGGAAACTGGGACTGGCACAACCCATCTTCCTGACCTTACTGGAGGTTAAGGAAGGAGCCCTGACCTCGAGCATCCTTTTTCCAGCTGTGCGACCCGCCTTTCTTTGAGACATTTATTGTTCAAGTCCTGGAGAGGAACAGGCCTGTCGCCGGGAGCGGATTGCAAGGAGAAAATTGCCACACAGGCAAAAACTGTCCTCCTGTCCTGTTTCCAATAGAACCGCAATCTTTTTTTGACTGCCTGGTTTCAATAAAAAGTCCAGAAAGAAAGAATTGAAGGGGGCAATGCTTTTCATGCAGTGCCAGCAAATAATTGCAAAAAGTTGCTTGTTTTTAAAGAATCGCATGACTAGGGACAACGCAGGGTGCTTGGGGCTGCAGAGACATGCCAGATTCTGCCCCAATTCCCAGCTGAATCCTTCTTACTCTTCTCCTTGAAAACATCTAGCCTGGGCATTTATATCTTCATATTCTAAAGCTTCTCCTGATGCTGGCTAATGCAAGGACACAGCGAGCGGAAGCATTAGATGCAGCTCGGCTGCTCGACGGGAGTGTTGGGTCACAACGGTATGGGTATTTCTTTATGAAGATATCGATCCTGGCACTTGCCGGCTGGCACGCAGGCGGTGGGGCTGGTGCCATTTCCCTTTTGGCCACCGCAAGGTGACGGCGTGGTCGGGGTGGAATTGCAGCAGCAACTCCACATCTTCCGCTTCGAGTTTCGCCGCAGTTGGGCACGCTCTGTCTCTTCCAATAGCCTCAAAATAACCCCGAGACAAAACACTGCCAGAATATTATAGAAGGTCTTGTAGAATTTATGACTGTAAAAACGCCCAGCATACAGATCTATGCTATATATAAATCACTGTGGTTTTTTTTTTTTCTTATCACTCACCCTTTTCTCCGGCGAGTGCTGTTTGCTTTGTATTTAACCGCTGTATCCGTACAAAGTTAAAGCACTTCTGGGTTTTGTACTCACCATCACTAAAATAGCGTGTCCCCCAAATGTTTCTGCTTCACACCCCGTGGTAGTTCCCACCAAACTCCCTTTGCACGTCTATTCATGCCACAGAAAGCATCACACCTGACAGGGTCCCGAGTGTGTTTGTCGTGGGGTCAAAGAGCTTAGACTCCATGATACAGAGTTTTTTGCATTTCAAATGCCACTCTTCTTTGGAGCTTTTAAGCCAGACTTTATTAACGTGCTGACACCAGAAGCATTGCTGGGGAGATGTTTTGCCTCTGTTGGGGAGCCAGAAGGCTCTTTTGGTAGATGCACAGTCCTGATGGCTCCCTCTGAGGCTCAGCAGGACCCACCGACACAGGCAGTGGTGGGACAAGCCAGGATGCTGTACCCCGCATCCCCCGGTATGTCCTGCAGGGTGCTCTTCCTCTGTATAAACACAGGAGGAGACTTCGGAGGAAATTTCCATCCAATTTCTCTGTTTCATCCTGAAGTGGCTCTTTTTTTGTGTTGTTCTGCCAGTGTGCTACAGAGGCATGGATGGGGAGTGCCCCTCAGAGTGCTCTTCTGCATTGTAAGCATGGGACAATACAGTTTGTTGTCTGTGGGATCAGTTGGGAGGCTCCTGAGGGCAATGACAGGAGAGGCTACAAATGCTACAGGCATTTGCCCCAGCTTGAGGCCAGATGGGGTAATGGAACGCCCCCAGTACCAGCTCTTGTCCCTCTGAGTTCAAAAAGGCAGGGCAGCAAGCCCTGGAAAAACTTTGCAGAAGCAGAAGAACACAAAGCAGAGGGATTGCTCCCGGGGGCCCTGCAAAACCACTGCTCCCACTTGGTGGGTAATTGCAACAAAACACACCAAAGTCAGTGTTTTGAGAAATGTGTAGCCATAGGTGCCGCTTGGTATTTTAACTCCCTTGGCTCATGGTTTCCCACCCTCCACAGCCCATCTTGAACCACTGTATAAAACATCCCCCCTCTTTAGAGCCCTCAGCAGCAGGAGGAAGACTCCTGCTGTGTACCCTGGACCACAGATAAATAGAGATGATAATAATAGTGATAAATAGTGATAACAATAGTGATAAACAGTGCCACGGGTAGGTGGTAACAGGCAGCAGAAGATAACTGTGTGGCTTGGCCTTTCTCAGTCCACATAGAGCAATGTGGAGAGCCTCAGAAGCGGCATTTCTTCATACTCTGTTAACAAAGTGCAGCCTCAGGATGTTTTTTAACCTCTCTGGTGATGAAGAGGAGGGCAGAGCGTGGGAGCTCCGTGGGCGAAATCGTCAGGATGGCAAATCGCTGAACTTCTCAGAGGCAATCATAAGCCTTAGGGACGGTGAGGCTCTTCGAGGAAGAGAAGAACAAGATGCATGAGGGAGGTTGCGATCGGCTGGACCTCATCCTGCTGGGCTCCCAAAAATTCTGACTTTAGGGAATAGCGTGGGAAGGTGTCCTGCCATAATGGGAGAAATAAGACAGCTCTGCCTTGAAATGTCTGGGCAAAGATTAAATGCTACTTGCCGGGGAAAAAAATAAAAAAAAAATATAAAAATGCTGTGATACTGTGCCAACAGGCCACATAGCTGTTCATGTTAAGATTAATTCTCCCCTCTGTAAGCGGCACGGGGCCCTGCGCCTGCCAATTAGCAAGTTTGGGGAATGCATCTGGCACTGCCTCTCTCTCCCCTCCTGCAGCAACGCAGGCGCTTGCTGAGCCGCTGCCTCTGGTAGGGCTGGAGCATGTTCTTCTCTTCAAGAGGCCGAGAACTCATCACTCCAAAATTTTTTTTTTGAACATGATTTTATTAGTTCAAAGCAAGCGATGCTTGTTTTAATTAATGAATATGTTTCTCTTTTCTCGCTTCTTGGCTTACTGCCTGGTACTGCGTTTCCCTGCCTCCAGAATAAAATGTTTCATTCAAAACAGAATCCTCTTTGTCCCTGTGTGTGGCCGCTGCTTGGAGAGGTGATGGAGCTGGGGAGGCGGCGGCGGGTTTGATTTTGGGGGTGGAGGACGAGGGAGGGAGAAATGGTCAGGATTTCAGAAGAACTACAAAGAAAAGGCAAGTTGTATAGCGCTCATCGCGCTTAACTCTTCCAATTTTCCAAGAGCCGTGGTAAATCCTATATTTGCAAATCCTCACCTTAGCAGCTTTCAGATATTCTTACAGCCACCGGTGTGAAGAGCAGGAGAAACTGGCAGGTATATAACCCTAACCAAACGGCTACGTACCTGCGGAGCTTGTTGCAAAATTTATGAGCAATGATGAGGCACATTTACCTTGCGTTTGCTGATCGCTATCCCCCAGCATCAGCTGCTTTCCACAGCCCTGCCTGAGCTTAGCGCTCCTCGATATTGGGCTGAATTCCAAATAAAGCAGGGGAATCAGCTGGCATTCATTTGATGTGTTACTTTTTTTTTTGCCTCCACACTTAATTGAGCATTCCACTTCGAATAATCCTCAGCGCTAGATTAAATCTCTATTGATCTCATTTTAATGAGCTCACCACTGTGACCAACAGCCCTTTCTCCCATAGCAGATGGAGCTGTGGCCATCTGAACGTGCGGCAGAAATACTTTTGTTTCGGAGCACTGACACCTTCTCCTCCGTACAGCCGTCCTTGGCACCCCGTGACCCCCGAGTCTGCGAACCAAAATCCAGCAGATACGTCCCGTTCTTTGCACCGTGCCTTTGTGAGGTTGCTCTTGCTGTGAATTTCTGTTTAAACCACTGCCAGTAACTTCCTGCTTCGAGGTTTCATTTCTGAGCAGGCCACGTCCACGTCCATCAGTAGGAAGGCAGGTAGCCGAAGGCTGTATGTGAGCTCTCTCCTGTGCTGCGGGGAAAGCGGCCGTGCTGGAGTGCTCGCAGTTCCCAACTGCCTGCTTAAGGGCATAGATTACAAATTCAGGTCTGGGGCAAATCAATTTTGTGAGCTACAGGATTGATTCCACTCTGACATTTCACCTTCAGACACCTGCATTTAAATTTCCACTTGAGATTAAATTATAAAATGAAGGAAATCTCCCTTTCCTTCCTTACGAGGGGAAAAAAAAAAAAGAAAAAGTGATTAATGAGGGTTTAAATCCTAATGACAAACAAATCCTCATGACCCAGCACTTCTGATGTCACATAATTTGCTGCACCGTAGCATTTTGTGGGCTTCATAGACCAAAAGATCTTTAGGGTCAGCTCATCACACCTTCTACCTAACAAAGGTCATGGGCATTTTCTCGGTGATTTTTGCATACAGTCTAACAGCTGGTACTTTAACCGAACAGTTGAACTCTTTTTGAAAGACCTTGATGAGAAGATAACTGCATGGGGGGGCCCTGGTGCAGGGAGCGGTGTAGCACTATGGAAGTGGTTTAATTGGAATCTCATTCCACACGGTTAAGAGCTTGTTATCATCAAACGAGCTTGTCTCGTCAAAAGATGTCATACACGAGATAATATTGTAAAGCCGTATGCCCGGTTTTGGTGGTTGTGGTTGTGTGGGTACGTGACAAGTGGCATTGCCTAAAGACAGCTGAGATGCAGCCACCGAGGCAGGGACGTTGGCTTCCTTTTTAGCAGGAAGTTTGCAATGTGGATTTGCAGACGCTGCCCATCATAATTTTCAAGTCTGGTTGCTGCTTGCTCGCTTTTTTCTTCTTCCTTATCTACGAGAGACAATATGTCTTGCATCAGCAGATTATGATTAATAGTCATGATGTGTAATGACATTAATTAGCAATAGCTATTGCTAATGATTAATAACAGCAGCTAAGCGAAACCCTGGCCGCAGTGATTTATTTCAGTGCTTTTATTGCGCTGTGCATCTGGCAATATTGTGATGCTGTAACGTCTTCAGGGAGGAATGTCTGTGTGAAGCGAAGAGCTGAGAAACGCTTTGAGTCAAGCAGGTGTGTGGACTTGTCCCTCCTTATTGCCACACACCATGACCCGCTGGGAAATTCAGTTGCTTCAGTGGCACGGAAGGCGGGAGCTCATCATGAAGCTTCAGCACAGGACCCCTAGGGACCATGAGCTCCAAAAGGGTTTGGGGAGAAGGCTGTAATTACTCATGTTGAAACGAGATGCGGGATCCCCTCTTGTGAGGTGTCCCAGGGTTTGTAACACATACAGACCCTGTCTGGAGCGTAGGAGATTTTATCCTGGTGCTTAATCACTGTGTGTCCACCTGGAGGGGAATTGCTCTTTCCTTCCACAGGACATTGAGGCCTTGCTTCAGAAATGATCAACTGAAGCTGTGTTGAGATTACCAATGAAGTCACAGAATCAAGAATGGTTAGAGTTGGAGGGGACCTTAAAGATCATCGAGTTCCAACCCCCCTGCCATGGGCAGGGACACCTCCCACCAGACCAGGTTGCTCCAAGCCCCATCCAGCCTGGCCTTGAACCCCTCCAGGGATGGGGCAGCCACAGCTTCTCTGGGCAACCTGGGCCAGTGTCTCACCACCCTCACAGTAAAGAATTTCTTCCTGATATCTAATCTAAATCTCCCCTCTTCCAGTGTAAAACCATTACCCCTCGTCCTATCATTACATGCCCTTGTGAAAAGTCCCTCCCCATTTCTCCTGTAGCCCCCTTTAAGTACTGGAAGGCCACTGTGAGGTCTCCCCAGAGCCTTCTCTTCTCCAGGCTGAACAACCCCAAGTCTCTCAGCCTGTCCTCACAGCAGAGGTGCTCCAGCCCTCGGATCATCCTTGTGGTCTCCTCTGGACCCGCTCCAACATGTAAGTTGTATTGCATGGGTTTTAAATAGCTCCTTCACAAGGAAACACTGTTTTAATGGTTTTAACATGTTTTGACACTGGAAGGAAGACGAGCCAGAAGCACAAAGCAATAATCTCCAACCTTGCTAGGAAGGACATGAAACAAATTCCAGCTCTGAACAACCCCGCACTTCGGTAAAACTCCATCTCAAAATGGAGATGAGAATTTGCAACGTGGGCATATAATTGTTGTTCATTACCCAGCTGAAAAGAACAGGAAGGGCCTCTCTTTAGCATGGCCTTAGTGCCGGTTCCATCTTCTGGGAGAACTGAACTTGCATTTAGATTAAAGTACAATTATTCCCTTTCCCTCCTGCTTCCTATTAATTATATGCAATTTACTCTGCAAAGATCTGTTACTGTGCTAATCTTAGCAATCACCATACTGCAGCAAAAACACTGCACAACACTCTACGTCTGTAAATGCTTCCAGAGATGAAATTTCAAATTAAAAAAGCAGCAACAAAAATATCCTGCACTACTTTTACAATTTCGAATTAAAAAGCAGCAACAAAAATATCCTGCACTACTTTTACAATTTCCCTCTGTGGAACAAAGGTTTCTAAGAGAAACACTTTCTTTTCCTTATTTATAGTCACTTCTCCTACCGCTGCAGTTGTTCTTGTGGTCTTATTCTTTCTAATTTAAGTTGCAGGGAGCATGAGGCAGTACCCAGCTATTTGATTTGTCTCAAATGAGTCCAGCAGACGAATGATGCAGGCTGGGTAATAATAGTCAACTTGTTCTGGGCAGGGACTTGCAATCTGGTTTATGCAGAAAGGTCCAAGTGGCTTGAAGGAAGTGCTGGGCAACAGAAAACTCAGTGGTTGGAAACCTTTTAGTTAAGAGCTAGTCGTTGGAGCGCAGCTCCAGGTAACTGTGATGGAAAGTTTCTGAGCGTTGGGAGATCCCGTCGTCTTCTGCATGGTACAGATGAGTATATAGGGAGATGTGAAAAGGTGAAAATCACGGAGAGGACCACTGTCGAAGTTGGACTGGCATGAGTCAGAAGTAGCCCCTGCACCACCGGCTGTCCTTCTCTGCAGGCATTGTTGAAGCTCCACAGACAAGGCTGCAAGAAGGAATACTGACCTTCTGTCGTTGATATCACAGGTTTTTTTGGTGGGACTGGGCCGGCAGCAGTCAGGTAACAACTACCAACAGTCATAAAGGGCCAAGATGACCCTCTCCACTGACATCCAAGGAGAAAAGGCCTCAGAGTGTCCTACACTGGGCCTAGTAACTTGAAAACCAATTCAATTAACTATCTTAGAACAAGGCACTGTCTTTTTAGTGGTCTTTGTCAAATGCTTTGAAGACCATTACAAGAAGCATCCATTTTTATTGCCTTCACAGCTGGTGATAGTCTGTCAACTGGAAAGTCCAAAGGATTGAGCCAACAAATTATTCTTGGTTAAAGAAATGATCCTGGCACAGTCGTAGTCCCGCCCACCCTGCCTAAGCAGCGACCACGTCCTGAAAACTCTTGGGCATGGGATTCATTTGAATAGAGGTGGATCTACACATGGGTCCTGAGAACTCACTCAGGTCACCTTTGTAACCAGCAGGGTAAGAGGCACCAGTCAGTTGAACACAGGGTGTAATTAATCTCCTGAAGAAGACACCTGCATTTGTTTGGGTGAATGACGCCCTACACTTTACACCAATGACTAGACCTCTCCTAACCATGATGGATACCCGGACCATTAGTTCTGATGTAGACTTCTTGGGTGACATTAGTTGCCTTAACAACGGTGACAAGAGCAGTGCTGGCTGCTGTTGCAGAACGCGCAGGTCTCCGGTATGTTCAGTGTCACATCTGCCAGCCCTGTATAGAGGTCTCAGGTGACACAGAATCTCCCGTGTGGTACTAGATATCTAGTACTTAGGCAATTGAATCTCAACCTTGCATTTTGTGGACTGCTAAAGTGAGGTGAGATGAATCATATCCTCACTGAAGTCTTCAAAATTCCTCTGAACGTCCCTAACCGAAGACCAGAGAGGGCACTTTGAGTGACAAACCAGCTAAGGATGGGTTTAGTGAATAGCGCACCGCTTCCCACAGTGCTAAGTCCAAGAAGAAGGCTTTGAAAGCCAGGCTGACAGAAAGGATCCATTCTGCAGCCCGTGTCGTTTTTCCTGTTGGTTCATTCCATTCAACCCCTTGGTCAGTGTTTGTGGTGTCATGTTGTCTGTACAAGACAATGAGAGCCTTGTTCTCCCCAGGGACTGCAGAAGGACTTCAGCATCCCTCAGTGGGCTTTCGAATCCATGGTGGGAGCAATTTTGCTGAAGTTTTTGTAAGGTTTTGCTCGGACGCATAAAACCAGGTTGTTGGCTACAACGAGAGAGTGAAAGTTTGCACATTCTCTGATCTGAGCTTGATGATAGATGAGTAAATTAGACTTTGCATTGAATTTCCATATAACAACATGGCTGGTTGACTCGCAAAAGTAATTTGAAACCAACTTTCAAATGTATTCCCTTTTAGTGCAGTCTGCTGTGCAGGGTTTCAGTGGTAGCGCTGAGCTAAGTAGACTCAACAAGGGTTAAAAGGGCTTTGAGAAAAAAAGGGAGTCAGGTTATTATTATCCCAGATCGATCCCTGCAGGAGACACTGGGCAGCCCATGGAAAATCGTACTGGCACAACTGAGTGGGCAGCACGAGGAGATGTTGGGGTTGCTCAAACTGGCATAATAGCCAGAAAAAGTGTTTGCCAGCCTACAGCATAGAGGGAAAATGAAACCCAGTGGAGTGAGTTATCTACGCACTGACTTCTCTTCTCACTGACTTCTCTGCTCACTGACTTATCCACCAGCCACCGTCACCAGTGCAGTGAAAAAAAAAAAAGACAAAAGATAATAGAAGGCTGGGTCTTTTTCAGGTTTTGTTGAAAAGAGCTTGATACACAGAGATGATGTTCATGGAAATGTGTTCTAGAGTTTTTGGTAGATAGTATGGACAACTGTTAGGAAACCCCTCAGCAAAATCCATGTGCACAGAGCCAGAAAATGAAAGCTAGAAATGAAAGTGAAGCAAAGCGAGACGAGACTAAATACCTTAAGGATCAGCAAAGCTACAGTATCAGAAAGAATAATGTAACCTAAAAACCAGTGACTAATAAAATAACAATTTTTGGTCTGAATGTCCAAAAATGCCTACAGTTTTTGTATGTATGGTCTTTTAGATTCTCACCCTAAGATGAGACCACGTCAGCCTGATGCTTAGAGAGAGCATAAGACTGGACTTCTGAAAACTGAATCCTTTCACACCGTCTGAAACAGGTGATCCCCCATCACTGGGGACTTCTGGAAACTCAGGAGTTCACAGCCGTGATTCTAAAGTGAACTAAGGTAGCTTGGCATCTCCTTTACCGCTGAGCAAAGTGCTAAGCCCCACTACCTGCCTTTAAAACCTCAGCCCGTGTTTCTTATTACCACTGTATATGGAGTCTAGCCCCAGTTTAAGTGTAATACATTGAGATTATTATCCTCATTTTCCAGCACGGCAGAAGTGAACGCAATTACAAAGCCTCTTAGAGGTGATTTGACTATGCAGACATTCTACAGCCTGCTGATTTTTCAGCCACATTTAGCGCCTGCTGAAGAACAGAAATCCTTCTAGGCTGATATGGGAGCCATCTGGTGATGTCTTTTTCAGTCCAGTAAACACTTCTGGGTTCAGTTTAGAGGCTGTCAATATATAACAGCTTATTTAAGAGCCAAAATGGAGGAACATAGACTGGGTAACTAAGGTAAACACATACACCTTGGGAATGCTGTATGAGCGGAGATATGCAAGTGTGAAGCAATAATTATTCCTAACATGATTATTCCTAGTAATCCCTAACGGTAGACAGGAGAAACCTGAACAGTTTCTCTTGGAATATGAGTTCGGAGGTTTACTGGAATTTCAGTGTCATCTCTGGAAATGACAGCAAGCCTCCTGTTTTGTGGGATGACTTGAACGGAAAAGTGTACCTGCACCGAGTGGTCTCCTGCTGCACCGCTTGGAGCAGAATAACACCATTGATCCAGCAGGCAGCGGAGGCAGATGCAGCATTTAAAGGATGCACGACGTCTGTTACACATACGATCAGGCGGCGTTGCTCCCCCAGAGGTGTTCTTTATCACCACACAAGCTCAGCACCATGTCCGATGGAAGCGGGTCACGCAATGCACCTTCTTCCCACACCCTGGCTTTCCTTTAGACCTTTCCCACCCGTGATGGGACCAGCCTAACTCCGAGGGACTGCCACCCTCTCACGACCTCATACCCGTGGCTGGCTTTGCCGTTGGCAGCTCCTGAACTTTCTGTTTCAGGCCAAGCTCATTTATGTGAACAACACGACTCAGTGTGGGCAGTGATTTAGGAATAACCCTTTTCCCCCAGTCTTTCTAAAGAACAGGAAGGTCTTTCTGTTATTGGTTTTTCTCTTCATTGAAGTGCCTCTCCGTAACTTGTATTGACACCGCGTGTAATTCTGGCCGTTATAGGAGCCCGTTCGCTAATCGATATGATACATGCTCTCACATCCAGCTGCTCACAGCCCTCCCTGTCCCTCCAGGTCAGTTTTTCAGGCAGCAGATGTGTCCCTGTCACCCTCGATTTCTGCCCGCTAATTCGGCACGCTGGCTTTCTGCATCAACGCCTGCAGCAGCAAGGCCACGCTGAGAGCGGGGAGAGTGCTCCAGCCCCTTTTCCTTCAGATCCCTGCCTAACAACTGCCCTTTCCACACATTATCTCCATGGGGCGAATCAATAGGAAAAACTTCCAGGAAACTTTAAAACAGCATGGTCCAGATACTCCCCCGGTCCCTTTGCTGCCAGACACTGGAGGCTATCCCTCCTCCCTGTCTAGCAAATCACCTCATTGTGCCCCCGAGGAAGACACACGCTGGTACTTGTTGCAATCAGGAGCTTCACCCCGTGCCCTTCCATTTCTCTTTTATCAGCGGCAGCCCTCGTGCTCTCTAGCATTAATTAGATTACAAATTCCCCAGGTCTGCAGCCCTGCCTGTCACTCTGTGCTGTGAGGCATCCACGTACTTGCAGGTCATGTTAAGCCATAACTAATACTTTTAAAATAAACTGTTAGAGGACAAGGTTTGGAGATGGTGCTCAGATATTTCCTATTGTGACCCATATTTTATGGCAGAAATTAATTCTCACGGTCGTTCACGACTGCATGTTTCTTTCTGCCCTTTGCTTCTTCCCTGGCGTCCACTGTTGTTCTCTGCATGGGATGGTGATATTAGGAGGCTGAGAATGAGATTTTATCCTATTTTTGATCCTAATTAATGGGTAGCTGTTGCTGGAAAAGAATGGTCAGGCTCACCAGGCTATGTCTGTTGTGCTGGTCCTGCTGCACGCCGGTGCTGGGAACTACACCCGCAAAAATCCTTCTGTGGCATTAAGCCTGGAGGGCTCTGCTCTGGTTTGGCCGCCTGGACTGACACAGTGTGGGTCAGGGACACAGAAATGAGGTGAAATGGAAGTTGTAGGATGCATGCCGAGGTCAGGGATGGCATCAGGGACCTGGACATCCTTCTCAGCAGAGATTAAAGGTAGGTTAGTTCCACTGGGTAAGAAAATCACAGTGACGCAGACCCCTACGGAGATGTGTATCCTGTAATGGCTGCCCTGCAGTACCGGTGTGAGAAGTGATGTACTGAAATTTGTTCAGCAAATGCAATCTCTTCTTCAGGAGCTAACAGAGCAGGTTACTATTATTATCACATTTATTTTGTATTTCTCACATCATCCTTTTCCAGTAAGTCACGGCTTATCAATTATCCATCAGCAGCTCATGGCAGATGGGTTAAACTGAACTGCGCTGACAGTTTTGGCTGGAAGTTCATCCTGAACTAGCTCTCCTTTGCGGATATTCAGAAATGACCTCCACACGCATTTCCACAGCAGGCAGCTACTCCCTAGGCATTTCCTTTGAATTCGTGTTTCTATGAACATTCCTCACTGTGAACAGAGCAAAAGGCAAAAAGTAGCAAGCGCGAGCTGGAAGCCAACGGAGACCCAGTGACTGCAGTTCAGGTACTCTTCATCGTGTACAGCTCTACAAGGTTTGCGAGGGGAGTTGGTGGAGCTCAGCGTATCCCAGATTTTCCTATGGCAAACCTTGTGTAACTGAGATGAATCACAGCGTGATGATACAGGGATGTAGGTGGCAGCTCTAGGATTTTCCATCCATCCCCTTCTATTGCTGCTTGTTTTCATCTCTGTGTTGCTCTCATAGATGTGCAACCATCACTGCAGCTGGACAGAAGATGGGATCTTATGATAATATTTGAGTTTTCCGTGGCAGAACTCCCTTTGCTGCCTCTGGCTTTCAGGGTAGATTTTCATGCACGAGTGATTGAGGACAGATCTTTGCACTGCAGTTTCTTTTAGGTGTCACTTTATAACTGGTACCTTTATACTAACTTTGGGACGATTGCTTGAGAAGACACGAGAAGAGACTAAAACCCTCGCATTGCTCCTGTTTCTCTGGAGGTAGATTACAAATAAATCAGCAAAAGGAGATTTTGTGTCATTGTTTTCAATGAAGATGCAATCCTGCTAACAATTCATATTTCAGGTTCCATGACCATTTATCGTGGCATTTTCATGGCAGCTATTCTGTGCCTGTATTGGTATTTTTGACTGTGGTCTATGTTCTTTTAATGGCTCCATTTATTCCAAAATATGCATGACAATTACTTATTTTATCCTCTTCATCATTCTCCTACAGTCAAAGTTGTAGGTGGATCTTGGTCTTCTGAATTCATAAGGCTTGGGGTTTTGTTTAATGTTTTCCAAAGTCCTTTATTTTCCCTTCATCATCTCTTCTTTACTTGGTGTATGGGGAGGGGGTTGAATCAAAACTTGTCAGAGCCTTGTGTTTAAGACTTCCTACAGGATATGGATACTCCTTACTGAAATTAATAGGAATGAGGTGTCCAAAGTCCTGGAAAATCAGGTGGGATTTAGAGTACTTCTGCCCTTCCTAAGGGAATCATACAACCATAGAATTGCCTTGGTTTGAAGGCACCTTTCAGATCATCTAGTTCAACCATCAACCTGACAAAAACCATCACTAAACCGTATCTCTAAAGTACTATGTCTACTCATCTTTTAAATACCTCCAGGGATGGTGACTCAACCACTTCCCTGGGCAGCCTGTTACAATGTTTAATAACTCTTTCAGTATAAAAATTTTCCTAATATTCAATCAGAGTAAAGAGAATTCTGAGGTCTGCCAGCCTACAGAGCCCATCTTCCCTCACAGAAGACGATCTCAGGAACCTTCTGAGCAAAACCAGAGGCTTCTTGATTTGGTAATTGAGAGCATCCCAGGGCTGCTGGGAGAGAGGCAGAAGGACAAGCATGCTATCTTGGTGCAGGCAAGTGGAAGCTCTTCTCCATGACATGGGACATTGTGGTTCACATTCAAAGTACTGGGGAAGCCATAATATAGATGCCTGATGTCATCTATGTACAGACACACTGGGTTACAAAACCTTATGCATCACGCCCAACACATATGTGCCTTCAGGTGTCGTGCTTGTGCTCACCTGGATTACTCAGCCTGATGAAGGTTTTGCTTCCTGCACATCTGTGCTCCTGCCAGCAGCACCCTGCAGCGTGAGTCACCCTGCAGCGTGACAGCCCAGTCCCTACCGGTGTCTGCTAAAACCTTGACACCTCTTCACGCCTCCCAGAGAGGGCGGCTTTGTGCTGGGAGCCTGGTGCAATATAGGGGAATGGGTTTTGTGAGAAGAGTCAAAGCAATACATTCCCTGGGGCAGCTCAGGGTTCCGGGAAGATCTCTGTAGCCAATGCAAGGCACAAAGGCGCTGATCTTTCACTTCATTCAGCAGTTGTTAAAAACCAGAAAGGGATGAAATGTCCTCCTGATGAGAGGGAAGCATGCTTGTTTACCTTGCGGTGGTTTATTTTTGAGGAAGTGACCACAAGGCCCCTCCCGAGCTGTTCACCAGCTGCTCTTTTTCCATCATTTATTTAGATTTCAATATTTTCCAACATTTCAAAAAGAAGTCATAACCCCACCGTCCCAAGAAGAAGAGCAGTATGAGACTGGTTAGAGATTTAGCCTCTGCTTTCCCAGGCAATCAGTGCAGATAAATTAGTTGATGAATTTTCAAATGAAAACCAAAAATCATCATTGAAACGATCAGGAAGTAATTCACATTGGCTTATTTGATGAAGCCAGACTGTTACCTGCGTGAACTTCCCTCTTAAAAAGGCGGGGGGAGGTTTGGCTGTCTGGGAGCTGTAAACGTGGTCCTGATTCACCGCACAGAATCATTTCAGCACACACTAAATAACCGCTTTCCCCTGGGGACTGACTGCAACTGGTGGCTGGCAGCAACAAAATCAGCTGGTGTTTCCTCCTCTCACTTGGCAGGACTCCCACCCCCAGGTTTTTAAGGGACGTGGTGAGAAAGAGGCATTTCCTGCCCCTTGGAGATGCAACCGAAGGGAGGAAAGTGCTCATCTCGCAGTTCTGACTGCAGCAGGGAATTTTGCTTGTAACATTTTGGGGTAGGTAGAGGAATCCTGACATGGGGAAACAACGCTGCTCTCCAAGCGTCGTGCACTCACTTGTACATCTGACTGAAAACAATAATAAACACTAAAAGGAAATTCTGGAAAAAAATATCCCAACTCCTGCTCTTCCGGCACCTGAAAGTTGCAGCCTGGAAAACACAGATCTGGTGGGAATGCCTTTGTCCCAGCCTTTCAGATGAACACCAGGTCTCAGCTCCTCCAGCGGTGTAAGAAGCTAAGTGCAGACTGGTGGTGTACTGCTGCTTTGTAGAAAGTAGCCAAAAAAAATATGAATTAGTGGACACATGGGTAAATGTGCTGTGGAAGAGTCAGAGTGGCTTTTATAAAGGGAAGTCCTGCCCATATGGTCCTAGTGGAGTTCTCTGAAGGTGTCAACAAGCCTTTGGATAAAGGATATCCTGTTGATATAACCAGCTTTTATTTCCTGAGAGCTGCAGACAGCATCTCTCACTAAAAGCTTTTAAGGAAAGTCGAGGCGTAAATGGGAAGGTCCCTGGATGAATAAAAAAGGGCTGAATAAAAAAACCCTAGGAAACAGGGAGTGGGAGCTCAGGGTCAGGTCTTGTGGTAGAGGCTGATCCGCAGTGGTGTGTCCTGGAGATCTGTGCTGTTTGCTCAGCACACACATACGTGAGCAGGAAAGGAATGGAAAGTGAAGTGCCAAGGTTTAGTCATGATACAAAACTACTCCAGGTGTTGAGGATAAACTGCGAGGAATCGCAGAATCTCAGTAACTGGACAGTGAAATGATGCACAAGGGGAAAAGCAGCCCTCAGCTCACAAGTGAAGTGATGGCCCTGAGCTGGCCGTTACCAGCCAGGAGTGAAAACTTGGGGCTATAATGGATAGTTCCATGAAAGCATCAGCTAAGCATTTAGAGCAGTCAATAAAGCAAATAAAATGTTAGGAATCACCAGGAAAGGGACAGGAAACAAAACAGAAATTTTTTATGCAACTGTAAAAATCTATGGCTCTTTCAGCTTGAATCCTGTGTGCAGCTCTGGTCCTCTCACTTAGAAAGGAAACAATAGAGCTAAAAGATGCAGAGGAGAATAACAAGCATAGTAGGAGTATGGAACTGCTCAATGTAAGGTCCCTAAGTAGGTTCCCCTCTTCAGTCTGAGAGATGACCAGGATAAATCTGTAACATCATGGAAAAGGTGAAGAGATTGATTTTTCATTGCATTTTCCAATAAAAGAATAAGGAAGTCGCAATTTTAAGTAGGACAGGACAAAGCAAACGGAAGGAAGTGACTCTTCACGCCTGTAGCTAAACTTTGGAACTTCCTGTCACAGTGTGTTGTGGGAACTAAAAGCTGGTGTGGCTTCAAAAGCATCCTTTCAAGGAAGAGAGAAAGATTGAGGGTTATTAATATACCGAGCCCACCTTTCCAGGAAGTCCCTGAGCTGCAAATGATTGCAAACTGGGAGCCTGCTTTGTCTGATTCTTACCCTCTTCCTGAAGCATCTACTTTGGCTGATGTCAGAGATGGATTCTCAGAGGCAACAGAGATTGGTCCTCGGACTGCACTACATCGAGGGAATAAGCTCATGCGTTCACCATCCAGACCTTCACAGTGGTCAGAGTATCACACATTTTTCTCAGCGTCGCTGTGCATTTAAGACCTCAAGGATCTGGCCTAGAAAGCAGACAAAGCAATAATCTCAGACATTCAGCTGCTTTTTTCTTTTTATCTTATTTCCTAGAGCCTGTGCTCGCCTCGCTGTCCTTGGGCCTGTTATCTCCAAACTTTCATTTCTTCTCTTATGGGAACACCATTAGCAGTTTGAGGATTTTGCTACTATCCACTGCATAAAAAAGGTAGGATGACCACAAAAGACATGAATTCTGAGTATATTATTTCAAGTGCTATATTTAACTAAATTACCCCCTCTTTTGGAATTGTTTGTTATTCCTTTGGTGATAGAACAGCATCCTGTTTGCCTGCACACATTGCAGCTGCAGACTTTAGTGAAATCCTCCTGGGTTTCTTGAAATAGCTTTATAACTGAAACCTCCCAAACACTACACTGTACTTCTAATTTATTTAACCAGATCCTACTACGAACCACAGAATCACATGGGGTTGGAAGGGACCTCTGGAGATCATCTAGTCCAACCCCCCCTGCCAAAGCAGGTCCACCCAGAGCAGGTTGCACAGGAACGTGTCCTGGCAGATTTGGAATGACTCCAGAGACGGAGACTCCCCCACCTCTCTGGGCAGCCTGTTCCAGGGCTCTGCCCCCCCCAAAATGAAGAAGTTCCTCCTCATGTTTAGATGGAACTTCTTATGTTCAAGTTTGTGCCTGTTACCTCTTGTCCTGTCACTGGGCACCACTGAAAAAAGACTGGCCCCATCCTCTTGACACCCCCCTTTAAGTATTTGTAGGTGTTGATCAGATCCCCCAATTTGTGGGTGAACAATCCAACGCTTGGAGAATTCTGCTTCACAACGACAGGAAGAGCCGAAATTGAAGGATCAAAAAGTGACGTCGCTATGAACACTTGGCCGCCACAAGCCGGTTATCCCTGTGGTAACTTCTCTGACACCTCCTGCTTAAAACCCAAAAAGCCAGAAGGATTGTGAGACCTTGCGAACCACAGCCATTCCTCTCACACTGCTGTTCTTCAGAACGCATGACCATAGTGTTTGTTCAGTGTAAGTGCATAAAAATACCCCTGAATTATGCAACTTTATCTTTACCAAACTGTGTGACTCAGACCAGGAAAATTCCAGAAGGTATGTCTGCTTCCATAACCCTAACTCAATTATGCCACACATCCTATGTGAATAATCCATTGTCAACCGCAGGAAACGGGGATCTCGTTGAACTACCACAACCTGATTACAGGCAATGATCCATAAACTGGTAGCTCTGAGTAATATTAATCACTTTCCTGAACATTTTAATTTAGATATATGACTAGGTAATTAATTCAGCGCTAATAAATTTGGAGAGTTTGTAAGCGTTGAGTTGTGCTACTCTTACGGCAAACAGCTACGTGCTCTAGCAATATTCCTTGCTTTTGATATTCTACAAGTATTTATTCATCTTACAGGGAGAGACTGGGATCTAGGACTGCTTTTTGCCTTTCAAAAAGAGGTTTTATTTTGTAAATACAGAATAGGACTGGGTCCAGCCTAAAGCAGGCTTACGGATTAAGGATTCTGGTGTTAATTACACCTAATAATAATTGGGTTGCTTTGGAAAATACTCAGAATCTGAACATCTGCTGCTCTATAACAGCAGAAAGCAGAGCGGAAAAGCTGGCTGGTAAAAAATCCAGATGCGCTAGCCCCCCACTAACTCCTGGGAGATGAGAAACAGATTGGACAAACTGCCAGCGCTCGAGGTTTCACAGTTTTCCTAGGCATCTATCCACTGTCCTCTCTGTCAAAAAGGTTTCTGTCATCTCTAGCTTAACTCTTCTCTTTCAGTTTAAACTCATTACACCTGACCAACCCCATGGGAGAGCAGTTCACTTAATCCCCTCCCACAGCTACCTTGCCCACTGTCATATTCTCTGAGGAACTCTGGGCACAAGAACCTGCCTTCCTTACAAAATGAGAAGTGAGGATGAAGACGGTGGCTGCAATGAATGATAGACTGATTTTCCGGCATGTTGCATAGATATGCAGAATGGCAGCTTGTTGCTCTTGGGTTAATGGTCTGAGCCTGAAATTAAAGCACACGTACGGTGTACCTTCAATCCAGACTACTCTCCTCCCCCAAGATGATGTTCCTTAGAGCTATCTGGGGACAGGAATCATCTTGATGTAAAAGCTCAAACCTGCGTCAAGAATAAAATGAATACAATAGCAACATTATCTGTCTGCAACCCAAAAAATTTAACAGGGCCATCGTACTTTTGGAAATTACCAAAGAAGAACTCTCTCCATACTGACACTGTCCCAGCAAGACAACGTGCTGGGTTAGGTGACGGCATATTTCATCTCGGAGAGCAGAGGGATTTCTTAGAAAGGGAGCTAATGACAGCCTTCTGCATGACAGACAGTCTCGCATATGGAATCCATTTGGCCAGAGGCAGAACCGCCCATGGAGCTGATTACAATGATCCCCGGCTCTGCGCAACTCCAGCCACTCTGCCAGGACAGATGGGTTTACATGTAGTACTTAAATCTTCATTACCTTCATCCAGCAGATTAAAGAAAAAGACGAGCAAATCGTGGAGACGTGAATCTAAATCACACGACGGCTGACAATATAGGAGATACTTAGATTTGCTTGGTACATCTGTTGAATGAACATGCCGAGCAGCAGCAGGAGAAAAAGGAGTCACTTCATAGATTATTAATTTTATTTCAGATCTTATTGTTTCAATGTAGAAAGATACAGTCCCCAGCACGGATCTGTGTATAAGCACAGGAAGCCCCTGAGTCAGCATAAAGCTCTGAACCTGCATGAAGATGAACAACAGCACAAACGCTCAGGAAGTGCCATCTTAAAGGACCAGTCTCGGATGGTAAAACAGAAACTACGTTGTGAAGCTTCATCAGAAGAGATGCTGGCTGAGATCTGGGCAAGACCCTTGGAGATCTTTGAAATGGGTAGAAAAGGGTGTTAGGTTTTCGCCTGGAGTTGCACTGCACTGTATATACGATTAGGACACTGTACCCAGTGGAGATGGGCTTCCCTATGTTTTCAAATATAAATCTCTTAACCTTATTGCTCATCCACCTCCATTTTTCTTTCCCAGTCCAATTGCAGGATTGGGTGTGTGGTCCGTGCTCTAGGGTCCGTGCCCTGGGTCTGAAGGCTTCCTGGCATTGAGCAGTTTGCAGGTCGGACAGAAGCAGTGGAGCATGAAAAATCACCACCTTCATTGAACGGCATTTTGGTGAGTGTGAAACAAGGGAGCTGGGACTCTGGCAGCCTGCAACTCAGTGGCAACTGATGTGTGTGGTAGGTACATCCTCAGTGCTCACTTGTCTTGTCCCTGCCTCATCTTATCCTGCCCCTCGTTTTTCCCAGTGACCTTCTGTTTAGCTTCATGCTTTCTGTGCAGCTAATACTTGGGGTTTTTCCTCGTTTTGATGGTTATCACCAGTGACACCAGAGTTGCAGAGCAAGAAACCCCAGTGAGTGCTGAGTGATCAGGATTAGGTGGCACCGATCACCGGCTGGCAGAGACGAGCCTCAGACCGAACACATCAGCTCAACATTTCATCCCTCATGAAAGTGCTGCCCTTGCCTCAGAATGAACTTCTAATGAACTGCAAATTGCAAACAAGGTTACCGGGAGCTTATCGCTTGCTTTAAGTGCTGAGGATAAAGAAAAGTTGCAAGGAGTTGCTAAAGAAGAGGCAGGAAAATTGTTCCATTGAAACAAATTAAGGGCAAGGAGAGACGGGTGGTTTCTAGGGTTATACTAAAGGGCTTTGATGAATGGCAGCTCCCAAAGGATGGTATCAATTATCTATTTCTAGCCTGGGCAAACCAGTTGCTGCGTCAGCATCAATGCACAGGCTGATGTCATCCTGATCCACATTAGAACAGTCATCTCTTCCTTCTCCCATTCTCCAGCCCATTCTTCCTCTCACCAGCATAAAGCTTTATTTTCACTTTGCTTTTCTTCCTCATCTTTAACATTTCTCTTTTCTGACCCTCCCTTCCCACAACCTCTGTGTACTCTCATTCCTCGCCACCATCTTTCTCCTGTCCTCCTCTTTTGGTTGTGCTGTCCCTGGAATCCTTCCTCTGTCACTGACATGATCACTTTCCAACACTTCGAGTCTTTAAGGCTGCATCACTTCAGGGAAATCCACCATTTGTCAAAAAGGGAGAAGGCAGCAGAGTGAAATTTAAGGGCTGTGCTATACGTCAAATCCAACGCTCACATCTGGCTCGATTTCTGGTATCTTTCTCCCTCCACCTTCTCAGAGGTCTTGTCCTCTTTATCTGGCAGTTTTTCTCTTACAGGGTATATTCCCTGCTGGTACTCCCATCTTGTATCAGAAAGAAGAACGTTGAACTTTTTCTCTACCTGCTGCCTTTAACCCCATCCCACTTCCTCCTTCTCCTCCTTCCTCTTTCGAACAGTTCCTCATTTGATACTCTTCTCCCCTTGCTTACCCATGCTACTGCTTATCTGCAACCGCCCAGCTTCCCTCCATCACCTTTCTTTTATTTCCATTTCTTTCCTTTGTTTCTTTCTCCACAACCTCCCCACTTGGTTCTCAATGGATTTGTTAATCCAGGTGGGAATCGGGCACCCAACTGGCTTTTAGGCCCAGAGTTTTTCAGGGATACCAAACCCAAGAGAGCCACAATCTATTTTTTTCTTTTTTCTAACTGTTTAGATGTTCAGTTGGCTATTTCCTCCTATTGATTTCCTCAGCAGCTATTCACAGGGTTTATTCTGTGAACTGATTCAACATTAGGGCTTGTTATTTCCACCTAGTCGGAGAAGTAATGTGATGCTGTTTCCATTCCCTGTGTGTTCAAGGGCATGAAAGATCAGGCACGAATATTTGCCTGCAAATGAAACTCTCCTTAGCCATTCATTCTGAGTGTGAAAGGTGCTCCCTATCAATGCTTTTACCTGAAAAGAACTTTATAATTTGCAGAATTATGAACTCAGACATTAAATATAAACACTATTTCCACTGCTGTATCTATCGTGGATTAAAATTGGAAAGAAATATTCAGAAACAGTTATTTTTCATAGCATTCCCTTAACTGTAATTGCTTCTTTCTCTACCCAGACAACAGATCTACAGCAGAGCTGATGGTGTCATGATTTCTAGTCCAGAGATACTTCCTCCCAGGTACGTACAAGAATTAATAGAAATGGAGGAAATTTTGTGGCTTTCTCCCCCAAATCAGGTAGATATGGGCTATTGTTCGAACCTGTTTTAATCTTGAGTTGTTTATCTGATATATAATAAGCTTAAATATGTTTCTGACATATGGGCTGGTTACTAAGGAAACAACCAGGGAGCTCATTTTGGGTTGGACAGCTCGAGAAAACAAAAATTGAAACAAAAGCTTGTGTTTAGTCCTAATGGCTACTTAGCCTGAATGCATTTACCAGAAACATACCCGTAGAAACCTTGCCCACAGCCAGTCTCCAAATCCACTTTGACTCTGGTTTGCCTGAAGCTGGCCATCCATTACACCAGTGCAGAAAAAGCTTGTGGAGACTCTCAGCAGAAGGCACTCCAAAGAGAACAGTAATTATAATTAGTTATGATAGTCATTAACTACTTGCTTCTTTTTAAGAACAAGCACTTATCTGTTATGGTTGGGTCCTAGTCATGATCTTCTGGCATGTGCTCATCAGGTAACTGTCATAGCAGGGCTAGGAGCGCTCTTCAGTGAAGACACTTGCACTCAGTCCCCATGGTGAGCAGCTCCTGTGCCAGCACAATCGGTGGAAGACTTGGAAGCCATTGGACAGCTGGAAAACTATGATATAATTGCAGTCACGGAAACGTGGTGGGTTGACTCACCAACTGGGGTGCTGCAATGGATGGCTATAAGGTCTTCAGAAGGCATAGATAGACAAGGAAGGAGAGATGGTGAGGTAGTGCTCTGTTGTAGGGAGTGTTTTGACCATCCAGATCTTGATGATGGTGATGAAAGGGTCAAATGTTTATGGGTAAGAATCAGGGGAAAGGCCAACAAAGCAGATATCCTGGTGGGAGTCTGTTACAGATGACCCAACCAGGATGAAGAGGCAGATGAAATGTTGCATAAGCAACTGGGAGAAGGCTCACAATTGCTAGCCCTTTTTCTCATGGGGGACTTCTTCAACTTAACCAGATGTCTGCTGGAAATACAATACGGCAGAGAGGAAACAGGCTACGAGGTTCCTGGAGTGTGTTGAGGATAACTTCCTGACACAGCTGGTGAATGAACCAACTAGGGAAGGTGCCCCACCGGACCTGTTGTTTGCGAACAGAGAAGGACTTGTGGGTGATGTGATGGTTGGAGGCTGTCTTGGATACAGCAATCGCAAAATAATTNGGGAGAAGGCTCACAATTGCTAGCCCTTTTTCTCATGGGGGACTTCTTCAACTTAACCAGATGTCTGCTGGAAATACAATACGGCAGAGAGGAAACAGGCTACGAGGTTCCTGGAGTGTGTTGAGGATAACTTCCTGACACAGCTGGTGAATGAACCAACTAGGGAAGGTGCCCCACCGGACCTGTTGTTTGCGAACAGAGAAGGACTTGTGGGTGATGTGATGGTTGGAGGCTGTCTTGGATACAGCAATCGCAAAATAATTGAGTTTTCAGTTCTCGTAGAAGTAAGGATTGGGGTTAGAAGAACTGCTACGTTGGACTTCTGGAGGGCAGACTTTGACCTGCTTAGGGGCCTGATTGACAGAGTCCCTTGGGGAGGCAGTCCTGAAAGACACAAGATTCCAGAAAGGCTGGACATTCTTCAAGAAGGAAATCTTAGAGGTGCAGGAGCAACCCTTCCCTGTGTCCCAAAAGACAAGACAGCAGGGAAGAAGATTGGTCTGGCTGAACAGAGAGCTTTGGCTGGAACTCAGGGGAAAAAAGGGAGTTTATGACCTTTGGAAGAACAGCTGGTAACTCAGGACGACCACAAAGATGTTGTGAGGTTATGCAGAGAGAAAATTAGAAGGGCCAAAGCCCAACTAGAACTTAATCTGGCTACTGCAGATTAGGTTCTAGTTAATTAAGTT
Source organism: Arenaria interpres (assembly GCA_013399435.1). Lineage (NCBI taxonomy): Eukaryota > Metazoa > Chordata > Aves > Charadriiformes > Scolopacidae > Arenaria > Arenaria interpres. The sequence goes on along the minus strand of VXAK01005761.1, from coordinate 303,490 downwards.
AATTAAGAAAATAAAAAATGTTTCTATAAATACATTCACAGCAAAAGGAGGCCTAAGGAGAATCTTCATCCTTTGTTGGATGTGAGGGGAAACGTAATGACAAAGGATGAGGAAAAGGCTTTTTTATTAGAGTTTTGTAAAACCTTGGGATTAAGGGAGAAACTTGGCCACAGAATATCATCCTTTAGAGCAGAATAAAATAGGGTCCTGGTCGTGGTCCGAGAAGCACTGAGCACTTGTAACTCCTAGTGAATTGTATAAACACTGCAGTTTCTCAGCTTCGTGTAGCACGGAGGCCGGGCAGCTGAGAAGATTGGTGGAAAACTGGTAAGGGAGCTGAGAAAAATGGTCAGTCTGGCTCCATCTCACAATGCAACTGGAGAACAGCTGTGTGTTTGGTAGCAAACCATGATGCAATGGCCAAAAGTCTATTCACTGTTTGCTTCCTTTTACGATATGTTTGAACTGCCTGAGCTCCCTCTGCCTCTTTGTCAGGGCAAACAAGAGACACTGTGTCTGCACCCACCTGGGGGAATGAGTAACTCAAAGCCAGGAGCAGCTGCTGTACGGCACAGATGTGCATTCGAACTAAGAAAACTCAGCTCAAAAGGTCTGGGCTGGATGTGAACTGATATTAATTCCAGGAAGGAGCAATTTGACCCGCCCTGCAGTTGCCGAGTGAAATCGATGCTCTCCTCGGGGTCTGGGGAAGTGCTGCAGTGGCCGAGGCTCCTGGCGCTGAGCAAACCCCTCAGACAAAGCTGCCCCAAGATGAGGTGTCTTCAGCATCCCAGCGTTTCCAGGGCAACCGGAGCCGGAATTCAGATCTGATGAAAGTTCACCAAATCTGAGCTCTTTCAGACATAATATTTTTCACTGGCTGAACTGGCATCTTTGGAAGTTGCTTCTGAACAGTGGCTCTAGTGTGCTCAGCCATGCTAAGTACCAGCAAGGGCACAATAGGCAGACATGACACATTTCTGGAAATCAGACGCAGCTCCTTTGCCTTCAGTGCTGTTATTGTTTCTTAGGAACACAGACATCACTGTACTGTGGGATGCAGGGCCATTTGGTGGGATCACTTGTTTCTGAGAGGGTTTCATAATGGAGACATCAGGAGAGGGTGGAAACAAGCCCTGATATATTTTTCCCTGATGCTTTAATATCAATCCCCTGTATATAACAGATACCGAAGCATTTATCTCCCTTCTGTTGTTTGTTTTTTTTTTTAGCTTTCATTCTTACATCTATATATGTTCCTGTTACCACAACAAGATTCCTCACTTTTTGGGTTTTAAGTAAATTCCAGAGCTCTGCAATTTGCAATTACGTTGAGCAAACACTTCTGCTGTCAAATTGTAATTTGCTATTTCTCATCTCTTTGAATGACGCTTTGCTCTTTTATTACGTGAAAAGGAAAACAGACATTCTTAATCCATATGTCCTAGCCTGTTCATGATTTGATTTATCACAGCTTATCCTTCCCAGATAAATAACTCCTTCTTTTAGTATATTTTTTGTTCATCCCTGTAAGAACGCTGCTTGTCCCTGAACTCCCCGGTCCTCTTATTTATTTTTGAAACAGAGAAACAAGCGCTGGAGACAGTTGTTGGATGACAGCAATCACATACATTGTGTAACTGCATTATATAACCCTTCATCCCACCCTTTATATAGTCTCCTATATATTTGCTTTTTGAATGCGGCCACGCAGGGAATGCAGTTCTTAACTGACCTTTCTCCAGTAATAGCCAAGGACTTTTTCTGAGTTAGTGCTTGTGCTAATTTATCGCGGCACAGAGGCACGGTGAACTATGACAGCTCCGTGGTCTAACTCCCAGCTGAGCACACGTATGCCGCAGCAAGTCTTTCCGCAGAGAGGAGTTATCCCAAAATCTCTGGAAAAGTCTCCCATGTAGATAAGTCCTAATTTAGGGCCACATTCCTGTCGTGAGAGTCAGTTTGGGAAGAATGATGGAGATGCGTAAAAGGAATAATAAATGTATGAGCCATGAAGGTTGCCATGGATAGTGGAACGGGGAGTACACAAGGCTGGTATGACAGGGCAGCTAAATAAAGTGGAAGTGACACAGTCAAAGACCTTGAAACATACAGCACAAAATAAAATATTTCCCCAAAAGACAGATCACTCAATTAAAATAGAAAAAAAAGCCCCATTTCTAGGCAGAATGAGCTGTAAATCTCTGTGAGAATAGAGACAGCAACGTTCTTCTCAAGTTACGCTGAAGGGTGATAAATCTGTAGGTGATTCTCAGAGCGACCGTTCAGCACAACGAGGGACAAAGGTCCGCAGGGCTCTGCAGCCTGGCTTGCAGCTTCTCCTGCTTGTAGCACCCAGAGGATGCAGCTGGGAGAAGTATGCACCACGTTGGGATAGTGGGATGGCTTTTGGGTACCGCGCGTTAGAGGCTGCTGCCTCGGCAGATGGGACCTATGTACTAAAGATATAGGTGATGACAAACGTATTTGGCCTGCCAGTCCCCATGGGTTGCTTAGGAGAAAGTTTAAAAACTGAAGTTTTCAGCTGAAGCATCTCTGGTGAAACCCAATAGAGCTTTGACACACACTGTAACTGCTTTCATAGTAGGTTTAATTATCTGAGGTCATTTAAATGGCCGGGGAGTTGCAGCCGGAGGGGGAATCGGTGAATCTCAGGCAGACGAAGGGGTGTGATTTCCTTAGGAGCTGCTCAGGACTGAATTCTTCTTAGTAATGTTGCTAAACGTGCCCAGGAGTGCTGGAATGTTGTCCCTTACCATGCTTCTTTCTCCTGCCCTCAGACTGACAGCAGGACAACCCTTTCTTTCTGCTGTGGAAATTGTTATTCTTCTAGGAAGGTGCAAATGGTGGGGATGCCCCCTTACGTTGCTGTAAACCGGCGGTGGTCCCTGTGGTTGGGGGAACTCCTGCCTATGCTTCTGAGTCAAGGCCATGCCAAAGAGGAAGGAGAGGAACTGATGAGCCTGGAGGGTTTCTTTACACAACATCTATCGTCTTGCTTATTGGGAAGCTTTGGATACAGCAGCGTTTCCTTTAGCAGCTGCAGTAATCCCATCCCAGCCCATATCTCCAGCACAATCTGGTCCTAAAATAGCCTGTTCCTCTGCATAGAAGTAGGAGATCTCATTTTCAAAGCATTTCCTCTGCTGGTAGTCTCCCAGCTTTTACTCACGGTGCTGGTATCCAGTACTGCTGTGGGGAACGGGAAGCGATGCCCATACAGAGGGAGGAAGGGTAGCGACCTGAGGAGAGGAAAAAAATCACCCGTCTTTGCAATGGGGGAAGCTGGGAGAGATTCTGTGCCAAAAGGCCACCACGCAAGAGGCAAGAGGTGCGGCGCTGCCTGGAGAAGGGTGGCGAGTAGCCATCTGGTGGGTAGCTCAGCACAGCCCATGCAGGGTGTTTCTGCACGTCGTACATCAGTTCACAACCAGAAGCATCAAGTGCTTCCAGGGCCTGGCCGAAAGCCATGTGAGAGGTGATGCAGGGTGCATCTCCCAGGTCTTGTCCTGTTCCAGTGTCTTTTCAGGATCTCAGCTCAAATCCTGACTTTCAGTCACTTTACTCAGACCCTTTGGTCCAGAGTTGTTAATCCTTTTCCAGCCCATTTCCCTCACCTCATATTTTCATTCTTCATTATAAAGTTTAAGCTATTACAGACATCGATTGCCACCTCTCCAAAGTGTAAAATTTTATATATGTATAACTGTAGGTTCTTGTATGTGTGACCAGTTTTTGATTTCAGCCCTGAATTTCAGGAGCAAATTCCCCAGCGTTGCACAGGACTCTGGAAGATGCACCCCATGTGGGATTTATCTCAAGCCCCTAAAGAGCACACACAAATTAATAGTCATTACTAAATTAATATTCATACTCTTCCTCTGCGGTGATTTATCTTCAGAGAACTGGTTTTGGCACTGTCCATTTCCTTCACTCTTGGATCCGTCCCTTGTTTTCCTTCTGATGAACGTGTTGATATACGGGTTCAGGTAAATGGCCAAACTTTCATTTATCTGTCCTTTAAACTAATTATTTCTCCATGGCTAATCAGCTCGGTCTTTATTATTAAAATCTTTCGGTATTTCACGCTGTTGGGACATTGCTGCTGGCTAAGTATTGCCCCTGAATACCATAACACCAAAGAACATGCCATCCTTTTTCCTTCCCAGTCTGAGCTCCCGTGTCCTGGTCTGGCAGGAGCTCACCTCCTCCTTTCCCATCCACCTGCACCGCGTGTGACAGACAGCGATGGATCATTCTCCATGGACAAAACTATGTGGAACTCTGAGTTTGCCTTGTCTCTCGCTTTCTCTGCTAGTATGATCACGTGAAATAATTTTTATAAAAAACAGTCTGCTTCCCCAGTGGTTTATTTTGGTAGCAGAAATCACTTTGTAGTAAAGCACTTCTTTAAAACTGATGTAAGGTTTTGCCAGGCTGTTTAAATGCAGTCCAGCTGTCAGAAAACAAACTTCCACCTTTCATTACAAAACCCCCAACAAATCCTTTCCTTCTTCAGAGTCTCTCTCTGAGCAACATCTGGAAAACAGAGTCTAATTACCGGTCCTGAACATAACCCAGTGAAATCCTTCCTGGAGCTGGACTGTAAACCAAAGGCCCTACGATCTCCTTATTTTAGCCAGATCTTTGCTCATCCCATGAACGCCGCTGCCTGGGCAAGGCTGGAACAGTTGCCCAGCACCCGTTGGTGTGACTTGCTCCTTGTCAAACCTCAGAGTAGCCTCAGCGGCGAGGCAGCAGCTGCCCATGGTCCAGGAGGGGGATGAGGAATTGCTTAGGAAGCGGTGGGACTTTCGCATCACTCCAGAGCCATCTGCGTACTGGGGGAAATCCCATCGGGGGTGAGGAGGTGACTGACTTCCTGGCAAAATAACCTGCTCCAGCTGCAGCCTGTGACACGAGTGGCGAGAAGTGGACATGTCTGGCACTGTGTGCATCCTTTCGACCTCATCTGCATTTCAGCTCGGCTCTGCCTTCGCTCACAAGGCCTCCCCACAACCTGCGAAAGGGACATTTCCCTCCGGGTTTCCTTCTCTATCGTACCTCAGAAGGTAAGAGTTTCACAGCAAGGACTTTACAGCAGACCCACACAGCAGGAAAACGTTTGCAGTGAAACAAAAATAGACTGATGCACAAAGAATATACCTCAGATTCTTGAAGCTTCCCTACATAAGAGGTAGACATGGGCTTGAACTGAATTTTCAAGAGAAGAAGTGATTAGTGCAGACATCACGGCAAACAACTGGTGGTGAAGCACTCAGGAGCTCCTGGTTGAAGGGAATATCCAGCAACTCCACCTCTCAAAATGTAAATAGGAAACAGTCAAAAAATCTTATCTCTAGTTTGCAGCTAATGAAAACACTGGTTTCTCCTGGGAGCCAAGTCTTTGCTCTAATTTTAATGCATTTTCTCTTAGGTTTTGCTTAGCTGTGACTAATTTGTGCTGTCAGGTGTGCCTTTTTTGAAGTTAAAAAGCATATCTGAAGCGCTACAACCTCTAGCCAGAATATTTAAATTTGGGAGTACCCACCCAAAACCACATCTCAAAACCTGTCGAGCGAGGGGGTGGCACGTGGATACTCTCCTGCTCTCCTGAGCGATGGGGACAAGCAATCTCTGCTCCCTGGGGAGCCTGGAGGCCATCCTTCCCGTCCCCTTCCACTATGTGGGCCGGGCACAAACAAGCACCTCGGCTACCAGCAGGAAATATTTCAAAGCCAGATCTCAGCAGGTGGTTTGGTCAGTGGGGCATGCAGCGCCCTTCCCCTCCCCGAATCTCAGGGTGCCGGGAACTGTATGTGCAGTTTGGAAAACACACAGAATCACACCTTAGGCTACATCCTGAAACAAGTCTGAATACATATAATTACATATATGTATATACACACATATAAAAATATATATACATGTAGAAATACATATAATGAAATCACAAATTTATAATAATATGTAAATGTAAGGACTTCACCCACTCGCTCACTATGGTTATATTCACATCATGTATTAAACCTGGGCCTGCTGATCACTCTGGGAAACCTCTGTCCCCAGGCCACAGTGTCCTTTAGCCAAGGGTCAAAGTCTTTAGGAGACCCCAGGGTCAGAACTTGGTGGGGTGGGCTGGGATGGCACTGAGCAGCTCCTAATTGCTGCTCAGCTGCTTCTTCCTCTGGTTCAGCTGATCCCCGAGCTTAGCTCTGCTCAATGGTCCAGGAGACAGAGAAATTAGAGGGCTGGAGGAACTCGCAAGCAGACACAGCCTCAGCTGGGCAGCCCATCCCGCATGGCACTCTTAATACATAGGGTGGACATACCTTCTGGTGCCTATGACAGATGGAATAACATGGAGTACTGAGTTCATGACAGCAATTCAGGCCACCTGCTACCCACAACTACTAGGCCATGGGGGCCAGGCTCTGCCAAGCCTGGGCAGGAGGTCTCCGAACTGGTGTTAGAAGTTATTGAAGATGCTGAAGTAACGCAGTAAAATGCTTAGGTGTGCTGCCTTCTGCATGTAATTTGGGACCAAGATGGCTGTTCCCACCTGTGTGCTGGCAGAGGAGCTGCAGTCTGTCACTTCAATAAAACTAAGGAGAGTTTGGATTTAGGTATTCAGTGCCACCTAATGTTGTATATTTGTATATGGGAGGGTAAGCAGGGATTTGGAGGACGGCCAGAGATGAGTTTGCACATGACTTATCCCTAACGTTAGGCATGTGACTTGCTGCCTACAAGGGGAGGTGTTGTTGTCCCATTAACTGTGTCTGCATTGTCCCTGCAGCTGAGCATAAACAAACGCTTGTGCGATTGTTTGCAAACATTAACCCTGTGGAGTAGGGAGGCCACTTCCCCCGGAGCTGGGGCTGTGACAGCGACTATTAACTCCTTGCAAAGCACAAAAAGGTACAGATGTGCGTGACACAATTAGCATCACAACAATGAATGTTTGTCTACTGGGAAGGCGGCCAAAGGAGGTTTTCTTGCTGTCTGCAGAAAGTTGTCAGCCCATCCCTCTGTGCCCCCTCTGCAGAATTTATTTTCTCTAAGCAGGGAAATAAAAAGCAGATTTTGCAAATCTACCTATCTGATCTTGCTTCTTTGTCATGGAGATCAGCCAAAGACCTAGGTGCTTCCTGAGTTCGGCATCAAATCCAGCAAAAAATGAAGTCCGTGCTGGGCTCCAGCGGAAGAGGTTGCGTTTGGATGTTCTGTGCTGCCTGGAAAGAGGCTTTCAGAGGGCGAAACAGTTGGTATTTTTTACCGTCAGAGCATTTTCAGTCTGTCTGATGAGAGCTGCCTTCCCATCTTTCTCTGACAGTGGCTGGAGTTTAATTGCTTATTTTCTGGTTGGTTTCCTAGGGAGACTTGCAGAACCACGGCACCTGACGGATTTCTCCCCATCCTTTCTTCTCCCGCTAATAAAGTTTAAATCTGGTTTCAGTCAAATATGATAGAAAGGCAAAATGTTGAACAGAAATTCATGCCACCTTTGTGAAAATAGACAGATGGGTAGAAAATAAAGCACCTGTAAACGTACTTAATGAAGTAGAAGCTGGAAACTCATGCATCATTGGAGAATCCAGATGGGAGGGACATTATGAAGATGCTGCTATTGTGGGAAAAGCTTCCCTTGGTGATTTTGCTTCTTTAGATATGGAAGTCAGTCAATCAGGGCCCAAGTCTTCAGGAAACCAGGACTCACTGGTGCTGGTGCTCAAAAATTACTTGTGCAAGTTTTTGCCGGTCGCTAGAAAGACCTCTCTGTGTAGCTGGTTTAAAAAAACCTACTCCACAGCCATGACACTGCTTCCTTTCAGAAAAGGCTGCCAGCGTGTCAACATCACAAGCTACAAAAGCAGCCTGATCTTTGAAATAATTCATGTACTACTTAATAAATTAATATCCAAATTTAGCCCTTTAATCAGAGGTTCTCAAAGCCCTTTGCATATGTTAGGAAGTGATCCCCATGGCTGAGGGAAGCCTTCTCATTCTCATTTTACAGAGGACATATTTGTGGCAAGTGGGTAGAATTGTTTGCTCAGGGTTACACGACAGGCTGGGGAGGGAAGGGGGTCCAGCCCTGAAGACGCATGAGGAGCGTGCAGCAGACACAGAGTTGTTTGGCTAGTGTGCATCCATCCCATTGCTGCCACACACCGTGGCGTGGTTCCACCTCTTCAGTTCTCACAGTCTGGTTGCCCAGCACAAGAGTTTTCAAGCTCTGGCTCTGCGGTCTTTGCAGCTGAAGAGCAGAGAACTGTTAAGTCACATCCAATCAACTTCAGCTTGTTTTATGTAGCTGTTACGCTTCAGTAAAATACATGAAGACTGTGGTTTGCCAAAGGCAGCAGGGTTAAGGCATGGCCATTTCAAGAGAGACACACAGCTAGAAGCATATCCAGCCAACTATGGGTCGAATGACCAGGTAAAAATGGACACAGTTGAGCAGAGGCAGCTGACTTTCAACTTTTTTGCCAAGAAAGATTCAAACCTATGTCCAGACTGTAACACAGTGGTCACTCCGATGCCACATGCTTCATTAAAGATGCCTCCAGTGCTGCTCCTCCTCATATCTGCAGTTGTAGCAAGTGGTGTTTGGCTTATACCTGTTGAACTCTAAACCTTATAGGACCAAATTTCATCTGTAGATTGTGTAGGTGTTTATTAAGTGCTTGTTCTTTATATGAGAAGTGCACAGCACTGCAATCCTGTTGCATCACACAGAAGTTAAATACCTCTCAAAATGTCAGCTAATTAATTTTCCTTGCTCACATCTGTAGTAGGCTGGGAAATATGAGATGATGCGTTTCAGCTTCCAGAGAGGTGGCCAATGTAGTGGGGCTGCGGAAGTTGCTATAATAAATCATGGCCATAATATCTAAAAAATTGTATATGCATTTTAAAATGCAGATTTCTTATTTACTTCCTTGCATAATGAAAAAAAAAATGAACAGAGGGTTTGCTTAATAAATAATTTCCTGAGTTCTTGAATTCTGTACAAGCTTGTGAATTTGTCCTGCAAACTTGTGTGTGTGCAAACTGGTTAGACTGGCCAGAATTTGATTGAGAAAAGTGGCAAAGATGTGGATTTTTTGCATTAAGCTCCTCATATTTTGAAGCCTGTTTGGTAAAGCAGGTAGTGGATAGAGAGACCCCAGTCTTTCTGCAGCTGACCTAGCATACTTTTCTAAAGGAATTTGTGATATCTGAGCTTTGAAATGGTGACTATCACAGGACAGCAAAATACTCTAAAAGAGACATTTCAAGCTTTGCAAGAATGAATATTTAAAACAATCAAACACTCAATGTCATCAGGTTTTCAGGCAAACTGAAGGCAAAAGTGTATTCTACAGCAATTAACAATCCTAGCCAAGCCATGTTTGCCCCCTTTCCAGACCTTTGTGGAGTCCAGAGCTTTGAGAAAACAGGATGGGCCCTTGAGCTGAAGTGACTTCCCCAGAAGTAGGAGTTATAGCTACAAACCCTCCGGAATAAGCAAGGAATTGCAACCCTCTCTTTTTAAGTTTTGCTGAAAGTTTTTCTGTAAGATTCATGGAACCACTTCCTCTCCCTCCAGCTCTGTCTGTACTGGCTGTCTATGCTGGGTGTGATGGGACCGCACTGGGACAGTACCTGGAGTACTGTGTCCAGCTCTGGAGTCCTCAGCACAGGAAGGACTTGTTGGAATGGGTCGAGCAGAGGGCCACAAAAATGATCAGAGGGCTGGAATACCTCTGCTATGAGGACAGGCTGAGACAGTTTGGTTTGTTCAGCCTGGAGAAAGCTCCAGGGAAACCTTACAGCCCCTCTCTGTCCCTAAAGGGGGCCCACAGGAAATATGGGGAGGGACTCTTTATCAGGGAGTGAATCGATAGGATGAGGGGGAACGGTTTTAAACTGAAAGAGGGGAGATTTAGATTAGATATCAGGAAGAAATTTCTCACTGTGAGGGTGGTGAGATACTGGAACAGGTTGCCCAGAGAAGCTGTGGCTGCCCCATCCCTGGAGGTGTTCAAGACCAGGCTGGATGGGGCTTTGGGCAGCCTGGTTTGCTGGGAGGTGTCCCTGCCCACGGCAGGGGGGGGGGAACTGGATGGGCTTTATGGTCCCTTCCAACCCAAACCATTCTATAATTCTATGAAATCTAGACTGGAATTAGGTACCTCTTTATGAGTTACATAACTGTTATAACAGAGCTTATGTCTCAGCTCAGGTTGGGACATCTTGAGCATTCCTAGGAATCTTGGAAGCCTGGCGATCCCAAACACAAGGATGGATGAGGTGCAGGTGATTGCAGCATCTGGCAGCCATGGATGACAGAAGATCTTAACTATTCCCTTCACCTAAATGCTAAAATTTGCCAGGTCCGTTATAGGCGGGAGATGGTCTGAATACGGCTCCTAGTGGTTAAAAGCACCCATGACAAGTTTTATATGAGCTTTGCTAGGTTTTGAAACTCTTGAAAAATTGGATGAGTAACTCTTCCCTTTCCCTAGAGTTACCCATTGTAATGTTCCTTCCTTTTTAAAATTTGGTTTTTCATCCTTGCTAGAATGCTTGGACTTCCTCTGCAATGAGAAGGTGAGAAAAAGGCTGCAAACACAGAAAGATGGAGAGTGCCCTGACTCTTGGCCATCACGGCATATTTTAGGCAAGTCCTTTAGTCTTTTCCTATCTGTCTCCCCATTTGTTCACTACTGGGGGCGTTGCACGTTGGAATTTCGGTCACAGAAAACAATCCCGTTGCGACTGAAGCAATAAAAATCTGAAATGAAAAGGTAATCCTGCCCCAAATTGCTTTTGAGGTGTAAGACAAGAAACAGCAGATGGATACAGTCAGGGAGGGGAATTTAAGGCCACAGTGAAGCAATACTGATCAGCGAGACAGGCAGCCAGCACAGGGCTGTTGCCAAGGCTCCTGTGTTGTGGCAAAAAAAAAAATAAATTAATGATGGATTTGAGAAAAGCTAATGAGAGAGCTCTGTAAATATTTTTGTAAGCCCAAAGCATAACAGAAAGCATGAAATCGATTGTTTGAACATCTAACAGTAGCTAATTTGTGTAGTAAGTATGATATCCATGAATTCGTAATGGAGGTTACGGAGGTTAATTCTTGAGCATGTCTAAGTGTGTTTAAATACCATTGAAGAGCGGAGTATTGTTAAATTAATCATTCCAGGGAAAAGCCTTAGAATCATTTTAAAGAAAGGCAGCATGACTTTAGACAGGTGATGAGTGAAGAAATTGGAAGCTGCAAGGCCATAACCTTCTGATACGAGCAGAGGAGGTCATTAACATGAAAATTGCCAAAGGGATTTTTTAGCAATTGCAGACTCTGCCATATCAGATTGGGTTGTATTTTCATTTGCAGTGGCTAAAATACTGGTTGTGGCTGCTCTGACTTCAGTACCGATGTGTGTGTTGATTTCAGGAAGTAAAAGACATTTCACTGCGGGCAAGAGAAAGACTTACCCGTGTGATGGCATAAAAGAACTAAAATACACAGCAAGACTTAGAGCCAGCGGTTACTGTCAAAGCAGTTAGAGCCTATCTCAGCGCAAGTGAGGTAACTAGAATGAAAGAAGCATCCTATCTAAAACCAGCATTTCTCTTAAGCATATCTCAGTGCCACATACAATCTGATTTTTAAACCATTATTTGGAACAGAAAATAACTTTTAAAGGACTGCAACTTTTAATCTCACAAAGCTTCTCCGAGTCATTTCCTCACTCAGCCCACTGACCCTGAATACTCTTGGTCTGCTGTCTGCAGGGAAGACAACTGGGAGGACCACTGTGAAAAAGGCTTTGTATGAAGTTAGTTAATCGTGACGTGCAACAGCAACTACAATGTATTTCCTGAAACACATATCCTCTGGTTTTGTATCCTTTTGAATTGCTGCAAAGATTTGTCTGTTATTTTTTAAACTTATGAGATTTTATCTGTCCTAGTTATAAGCATAGAATTTGAGGTTGTCAAATCCGATCTTTTTCAAGAGGCCTTTAGAAAGATCTTTCCAGTGTCATTTGCGCAAGATGATTCAGGCCTGAGCAAATGTGACCCCTCTGTGCCCTGCTCCTGCCTAGACAAAAGCAGTTGCCTGCAGCTGTGTCCATCTTGCCCTCAAAGGATTTTTAAAATGCCACTTGATATGCTGAATGTATTTGAATGAATATTTGCTGTCATTACCAATTGAAGTAACTCCTGCCTTCTCCTCATGACCTTCAGAGCTGGAGCCCCGTAGCAGAACATCATTCTTCCTCTTTCAGACAATGCTAAGTCTGATTGCTCTATGCCAAAAAGGAAGTTAATGACATGCGAAATATTTCCTTGTTCTTGAAGAGAGGTGGTGGGTTAGATGATCTGTGTAGACATCGTAGGGAACTAATTTAACAAGTCCTAAACTCAATTTTCAGGCTAGCTCAGACATGAGCTCACTTTGTGGCTGGGGAGACGTATTTCATCAAGTCCAAATTTTTAAAGTCTCAGTGAAAATCAAATAGACAGTTTTTCCAGAGAATCTGGAACTAGGTTTACCAAGAGTTAAGTGGTGGCGGACAAAAAGGAGCTGGGGTTTTCTCAGCTGGAAGACACTGCACATAAAAAGGAAGATAAAAGGAGTACTTTGTGGTGGGGAAAACCCTGATCTCAGTTGTAGGAAACAGTTTGCTCCAAGTATGCCCTTCAGAGAAGACAGGACTTTGATTTCAGTGTGTACACATGCTGGCAAGGAACAAATAATTATAGCTTTTTCTCCTCTGTTATCAGGAGTACCAGGGAAGGGAAGTCCACAGTTCACCAGCATTTTATCTGACTTCTGCTTTGTAGAGAAAGGGTAACTAAATTTCCACCAAGCTTCCTCAGAGATGTCTTTGGCAGCCAAGAAGCCATGATGGCCTTACACCTCCAGTTTACACTGAATACAACCACAGTCAGCAAGACAGCATTTCTGAAAAGTTCTCTTAAGCTACTTCAAACTCAACATACAAAAACATAGTCAAAATCAGTAGCTACTTCTGAAATTCCTTGCCTCCATTTAGGAGCTTACATTCCAAGGAAAGAATGAAAGAAGAAAGTATGGTCTTCATTTGTGCTAAGATAAAGATAAGTCAGCTGGGGTTTTAATAGAGGGAAGGGGATTGCTTTTATCCTCAAGTTTCCCTTTTAAATATTCATTTACTACTAAAGCAGCTTAAAAACTGCAGTTGCCCTACTCATAGCAGTTTTAGCTCAAACTGTCCAGCCCAAGTTGAGAATACACTTTTTTTCCCCCTCAGAACTGATATATTTTGAGTTGCCTTATTTTGAAATGGTTGCTTCTTACCTGTTCCTTCACGGGTATGTTTATGAGTTAATGCTTGCACAGAGTTTGAAAGAAGTCCTTGTTTACTACATTTAAAGATTGGGAGTTGCATAAAACCGAACAGATGGAACCACCTCTGTACATCTGGCCCAGCCTCTTACCTGTCCGGTTCACGTTTGTTTGCTTTGAACAGATGGAGCAAGGTAAATAAGCCAGTTAAAAATAAATCCCGTGGAGCTACTGTACCTGCTTTTTCTGCACAGAAGGTGAAACAAAGCAGCAGAGAGCTCAGGTCGTCAATGTCAAGGCATCAAGGCAGCCAACACTGCCTGACAGCGAAGAAAGCAGTGCACTGATTTTTCCCATGTGATCTTACACGGGTGAGTCACGGTGAAGAGAGGTGCAGATACACATATTTTATTTATAAACTAGAGGAACCAAGTAACAGCATTTTGATGCATTAGATGGAAAACGCTGTCGGTACTATTCAACACAACTGGGCTGGCAGGGAAATCCAGCTTGCTATTTTTCATTCATCTGAAATATAAATTTTGAACTAATCTTTCAGGTGGAGCCATTTGCTGGTCTGAACTTGTTGTTAGCACTCAAAGACAGGTGAAAAACCCCCTGTATAATCTAGCATCTTCTTACCATTCCAGTGAGAGTGATGGAATCACAGAATTGTCAGAGTTGGAACAAACCTCTAGACATCACTCAGTTCAACTCCCCTGCAAAACCAGGATTGCCCAGAGCACATCACTCAGAACTCCATCTAGGTGGGTCTCGAAAATCTCCAGAGAAGGGGACTCCACACCCTCCCTGGGCAGCCTGTTCCAGGGCTCTGGCACCCTCACCCCAAAGAAGTTTTTTCTCATATTTGAATGGAATTTCCCATGTTCCAGCTTGTGCCCATTGCTCCTTGTCCTATCGCTGGGAACCACTGAAAAGAGTCCAGCTCCATCATCCTTCAACCCACCCTTTAGATACCTGTAAGCCTTAATAAGGTCTCCCCTGAGCCTTCTCTTCTCCAGACTAAAGAGTCCCAGCTCTCCCAGCCTTCCCTCATAAGGGAGATGCTCCAATCCCTCCATCATCTTTGTTGTCCTACGCTGGACTCTCTCCAGTAGTTCCCTGTTTCTCCTGAACTGGGGAGCCCAGAACTGGATGCAGCATTCCAGTTGTGGCCTCTACCAGTGCAGAGCAGAGGGGGAGAACGACCTCCCTCAACCTACTGGTCACACTCTTCTCAGTGGTGTCTTCTTGCCACTGTGAGTTTGAATCCTGGTAGAACTTGCTCTGAGCAGTTGTTCCGAGCAACGGGTACATTTTCAAAAACAACTCATCATTTTTATACACTGGTGTGTTTAAGCAATACCTACAAGCCTGAAGCACAACAGGCTGGAGGGAAAAGACTTGCTCTGGCCTACTAACACATACAATTAGTGGCAGTAATGTTCAGAAATTCAAATGTTTGCGTTGCAGAGTTGGTAAAACTTGGGGATGGTTTTGGGAGACAGGGAATTTCTGGTTACGGAGCTGCAAATATTTTCTCATACCACGTTTCTCCACACCATTTCTAGTCAAAAGCAGAGCTTTCCACCTTTGTTTACAGTTTCACGGTCTGCATCCAGGATGGTTGCACACACTTACAAAGACAGGTTGCTTCCAGTTGAACCTTACATGTCTATGGTGTGTCACAAACAGCTGTCATATCTGTCATATTAAATACATCAATAATAATATAGCATTTCCCTTCTTTTCCCTGGGAAAAGTCATGCATCCATCCAAGCTTTTTTTTACCAACTCACCTCTTGTTTTTTCCTATTCTTTACGTGCAGCTGGTGCTGGTATACGCTGCAAGCAGTGGTGGCTAGAATTGGTGTTGTGAATCTACTGTGACATACTTCATTTGGCATTGCTAATTCCTTAGCTGTCATCTGGGCCTGTAACTCTGTTCTGCAGCTGCTGCATTTTTGGAGCTTTGCTTTTGTTTGATCCACAAGTGCCCAGTTTTGAAACATTCAGAGCAGGTTTTATTAACACATATTGATAAACGCTGCACGGTACTCACTAGTAAACGTGTGCAGCCTTTTTCCAAGCGTGTCCTTTCCTTAGTCCGTCCATCCTCGATGCTACCAGAAGTACTTTTTTTTCCTCCTTCTGGAAAAAACGTGGACACTAGTAAGAGCAGAGGATTAAAACTTACAAAGAAAACAGGTGCAGTGGAGGAAAGGAGGTAACAAGACTCCTACTTACCTCTGTGTGTGAAACTAGTCCGTCCTTCACTTCGAAGTAAGTCTGGTTTGCCATCATTTAGCATTGCCTTACTACTGGGTTCTCTCGGTTTTGTTAACCCTGTTGAGAAATAGTCTATGTTACACTTCTGTATCATACTTGTATTTATTGATGTAAAAGATCAGCAATGAAAGCAAAGAACTTAAATTGAAAGTTTTACTGTTTCCTAATTAAATTAGGAAATTATTAAATGGTTTGAGTGATATTAAATGATTTAAGTAGTCTAACTCTAAACAGAAACGCTTTGCTGCAAGAATTTTCTTTCACTCATATTCTCCTCAACATTATATGCAAAAAATACTGGCACTGACATCTGTTCATGTCATTTCAATGGTTTCATAAAGACGTATAGGTTCACAGTTGTACCATATGAGACATATGCATTTTTATATGTTAGCACTTCATAGTGTGAATCGCAGAGCGCAACACCTCTTGAACGCTGCTGTGCACGGGCTCAAGGGATTTGGTGGCGGTGGAGATCTAGTACGATCATCAAAGGGCATCTCCTGATACCTTGATGCACTTGAATAAATCCCACTCTGAATTCTACAGTGCTGTTCACATGCTTGAAGTGATCAGTGGCTGCAATTGCTTCTAAAGTTCAATACCTGCTGCGGTGGGTTTGACCTTGATTGGCTGCTGGACCCCAGACCCTCACCCAGCCGATTTCTCACTCCCCCTCCTCAACAGGATTGGGGTGCGCAGGGAATTAAGATGAAAAAGCTCACAGGTCAAGATAAGGCCAGGGAGATCACTTTCCAGTTACTGTCACAGGCAAAACAGACTTCACTTGGGGAAAAATAATGCAATTTATTTACACAATCAAAAAATAAGAGCAGCACGGTGAGAAACAAAGATAAAACTATCAACATCTTTTGCTCACTCTCCCTTTTTGCCAGGCTCAACTTCACTCCTTCCTTCCTGACTCTTCTACCTCCCCCCTCCCCATTCAGTGCAGGGGGACGGGGAACAGGGGTTGTGCTCAGTCCATGACACGTCTTCTCTGCTGCTCCTTCTTCCTCACGCTCTTCCCCTGCTCCAGCGTGGGATCCTTCCCACAGGATACAGTCCTTCCCAAACCTCTCCAGAGTGGGTCCTTCCCACAGACTGCAGTTCTGCATGAACTGCTCCAGCGTGGGTCCTTTTCACGGAACAGACTTCTTCTTCAGGAACAGACTGCTCCAATGTGGGTTCCCAGGGTCTACAGGTTCTGCCAGAAAACCCGCTCCTGTGTGGACTCTCCTGGGCTGCAGATTCTTTCAGGGCACATCTGTATGCTCCGGTGTGGGATCCTCCACGGTCTGAAGGGTGACCGTGTCACCATGGTCTTCTCCACGGGCTGCAAAGGAATCTCTGCTCTGGGACCTGAATCACCTCCTCCTCCTTCTTCACTGACCTTGGTGTGTGCAGCGTTATTTCTCTCACGTTTTTCTCACTCCTCTCAGCTGCTGCATACTTTTTTATCCTTCCTTAACTATGTTTTCCCAGAGATGTCACCAACATTCCTGGTGGGCTCAGCTGTGTCCTATGGTGGGTCCGTTTTGGAGCAGATTCTGCCTGATGCAGGGGCAGTCCCTGGTCTCTTCTCATAGAGACCACCCCTGCAGCCGCCCCCCTGCCAACACCTGGACATGGACACCCAATACACCTGCTTTTATAAAATGTTGAATCAGATTAAAATTCAAGTTGGACAGGATCTCTTGAGGTCTCTAGCCCAATCCCCTGCTCAAAGCAGGGCTAGCATGGAAATTAGATCAGGTTGCCCAGGAATTTCAAGACCAGGCTGGATGGAGCTTTGAGCAACCTGGTCTAGTGGAAGGTGTCCCTGTCCATAGCAGGGGGGGTCTGGAACTAGATGATCTTTAAGGTCCCTTCCAACCCAAACCATTCTATGATTCTATGAATTTCACCACCTCTCTTTCTCAATTAAAAGGAAGAAAAACCGAATGGGTAGATGATTGCATAGGGAGAGCCTAGTTTGCAATTCAGACTTAGCCATTACTGAGGGCGGCTGAATGCCATGAAACGAGTTCTGTGTTTGAAGAGAAATCGGTATTGGCATCCACACAGTCTGCAGTGGAAATTGTTCACATAACAGCAGTCATCGTTACAGCTACCATTAACTGCTTCGTTCTGCCTTGGGGCAGAATACCCAATGAGGGTGAGGAAAGATGGAGATTGAAATCTTCCCTACGGCAAAGACTGGGAGTTTATAACTGCATTTAGCAAAGTCTGGATCCTGATGGCTTTAGGTACCACTGGAGTACGAGAACTAATGACTTCTGTAGGAACCATTTTGAGCTCCATTGCCAAAGGTAAGCATCACACAGTCTGCAGAGAAAACGACATGTAACTGAAAAAAACTGATGACCTCAGCCTCCTTCCTGACCCTTTTCTTTCACAGAAACCTCGCATGCTACCCTGCTGCGGATCAGAAAATAGCAAAAGCAAAAAGAATGATTCATGGGTATTTCCATGATGCTTTTGAATGGCATTATAGCAACAGGGTGAAAGCAACACTAATAAATGTTAACGCTGAATCCCAAGGACACCCATAACCCCTCTGTTTTTTGGGTAGAGCTCATTCAGGGTTACTGTCACTGCAGGTAATCTGAATACTGTCCTCCTAAGGAGTGAGGTGAGATTCCTGGCTGAAACAAAGCGCCTCCTGGCATGGGAAACAGGAGGAATAGGTGAAGGAGAAGACCTGGGCTAGGAAACACATGGGAAAACCATAAAAAGCTGCTCTTTCTGCCTTAAACAGAATGGGAAAGTAGAAATCAGCAGCTGTTCCTTATGCACCTTATGCACCTCTGAATCTTCATCTCACACTCCTCTCTTTCCCTTGCTGGCAGCTGGAGGGGTAAGCGCAGCTCTTCAGAGCTCTGCCACAGACTACAGAAGTAGCCATGGATGTTTTGTTATGGTAGAGCTGGCACGCGTCTGGAGCTGGCTTTGCTGCCTGAAATGAGACTAGTAGCAAAAGACAGTAAGGGGAAAGCATTGCCTGATGATATAAGTGAGCTGTGGTTAGAATTAAGACGAAAGCAAGGCTGCAAATTCTGCATATTTATGCAATCACTTCTCTGGAGGATGTAGCTGTTATATTTAAGTCCTGATATTTATTTTAACTCAGCAGAACTGAACACCATCTGTACTCAGAGAATAAAGACAAAACAAGTCCGCGTTGCTTGGCTGTTTGTTCTGTAAGCTCTTTGGAGAAAAAACTGTGCCATCAGTCCATAGGGCACCAAGCATCAGTGGTGTTTCAAGCCCCCATGAGGTATCTAGGTGTTAGGAGAGATAAATCAGAGTAAAAAATACTGTACAGGGCGTTCAATAGCTGGCTTGGTGCTGAATTACAGATTCTGCTTAACGCCAAAGCTTTTGTGCTGTTTATGCTTAAGGTTTGCTTTTTGGCTGAGCTGAAAAACAGAAGGCTTGGCTGTCATTATTTCACAAGCTTTAGATAGGTCCAGATCACTCGGAAACTCAATTTGAGGGCTGCTTTCTCCCAAACAAAATTTGCTGCTTTTTAAAGATGTTAATTTTGAAACAAATGTAGCCTTTACAACATTTTGTAAATATTTACTGCAGCACAGTGCCCTGTAGCACTTTTCTCGACACTGCTTTATTAATAGCCTCTTTGATTCCTTCCTCGTTAACTCAGATTGGTCTTGTTGCAGTAACTCTAAAGCCTTCCATATTGAGATTCAGGCTTTGCTCCACATCAAGAGACTGAACGTTTCTGGACAGTATGTAAATAAATTACCTTCTTTCCTTTCAAATCTTTATCATAATTACATGATTTGCAGGGGTAATCATGCATGTCATTATGAAGAGGTGATTGTATCTTGTTCAAGTCAGTCAGCTCTCTACTGGTGCTGCAATACACTGGCAGCAAATCGCTGTAAGAAAGCTTCTGTGAAAAATCTTGTCAGATCCAGGAGAAGAACCGGGGAAAATATGAATTAAAGAATAGACTTGGCAGGAAAATCTGTTCATAGATTCATTTATGAATTACATTAATGTGCTTTCTTAGTTAAACAATGCTGCTTTCTTGTAACTATAGCCAAGACAGAAAAGGCACAACAAATGTTATTGAAGCTGCTTTTACTAGAAGCACGTACTCTGGACATTAAAGACACATGGCTTCTATCAGTGTACGATCAACTTTTTGACCTATGAGCAACTTGCACTGCCTGAAGAAAGGCCTGAAAGGGAATGCCTCACGTGGTTGTGCCAAATTACACATTCCTTGCGTGCTTTAAAAATTAACTCTCTTTTGGTGCAATACAGGACAGCGCAGAATGCTATATTTCACATTTTCCACTGATGCCACTTTCAGCCACATTTGGTGAAGGGGCCAAAGTGCAATCTGTTGAAAGATGTAAACCAGCTTTCTTTTAAAACAATGGTAGAACTTTAACAAAGAAATACCAGAAAGCAATGGGTTATTGTTGTCGTGCTGTTATCCGCATGCCTTGGATCAGCGCCTTGCTCTGCAGGATAACTGTACCACACTCGGAGAAATGCCTCCTGCCCTCAGGCATTTACAGTCTAAGGTTGCAATGCAATAACGAGTTGTGTGGGCTTGATCCTGAAGAAGAAACCGTGGGCTGAAGGCTTAATTTTAGAAAAGATGCAGCAAGTGAACTTGCCAATACATAACACGTGGCTGAGAACAAAACTAATAAGAAAACATAGTTGTTTGAGCCTTCGGTCTGTATAACCTGAGAACTCAAAAGAAGTCTGTCTCTTTTAGCCAGGACTTAAAAATACATACTGTCACTCTGTGGAAGCGATACGTTTGTTTCCAACCCTAGCCTGGGCTAGTTTTTCATTAAAATATATTTAATACAAGCTCTGAAAATTCTATATATTTTTATATTACATAATTTACCCTTGGTAGGTGAACAGCTTTGGTGACAATATCAAGGAAGCTATGACCAGTGTTTTCTGAGTCACTGCTTCTCTTAAGAGAAGCTTTCCCAAATCATGTAAAACTCTTTTTCTACTCTAGTATTTAATAATTGCCTTCGCATTCACAACAACTCTTGATAAAATAAAAAACTATCTTTTTTGACAACCACCACGAGCACTCCTACAACATATTATAATAGGACTTGGTACCTGACCAAACTGGGGTCCCGATGTTGTGCGTGCTCTACAAACACAGAAAATTAACAGACACCCTTCAGAAGGATCATCTTACCCTAATGGAAGGAGGCCAGAGTCAGCATAAACGGCTTGCTCTTTCTGACACTTGTTAATTGGACGTAAGGTTAATCTTTGTGGAGTATGACCCTACTTCTGTAATTTTCACTCCTTTCCCTTTATGTCAGGTTATGTTACTTCACCAAGTGGAAAGGTAATATTTTGGTGGTTTTCTCCTACTACTTTGAAGATTTGAGGTAAATCAACTCTGAAAAATTCTCCAAACACCAAAGAAAACTAAATTGAAATAAGGAAAGACAGCATTAGATTCAGCTGTTCCACAAAAGAAAGCCTAAGTCGCTCTAAAAAGGATTTCTTAAAATAACTTTGATGAATAATTCACCACTGTAGATGAGATATTCTCTCTGCTCTTCAACTAACCAGATATCCTACAGAAAACTGAAATAGCTATTATAGAGGAATAAACAAGAACCATAGAAAACAACAATAGGGAGACACTGCCAATTAAGTTTTCCAACCCCAAATTTGGCAATTCTTTTTATTTCTAATATTAGGAGACGTGCAACATGGAAAACAAGCACAAACTATTGGGTGCTATTGGTACTAAGGCAATTTTTCTTTATGTAGTCAGCCACGCAGGATTCTCCCTGGCCTCATGGCGGCACAGCATGCCTGCTCGCACAGTAGAAGTTGCCCCACGATGCCCTCATGCAAATTAGGGATTTTGAAGCAGTAAACGGGAGTTAATTACTTACGAGAAGTTACGTTCTGCCCAATTTCAGTCATACGTGACACAGCAACATGTGCCTAATTGCTATGTTTGACTTGTCAGGCAATATTTAAATATACTCCTTTTATAGTGCTATAGAAGTACACCTAAAAGTATACGGTATGTTTAGCTATGCAAATGACTGAACTTTGTTCTCTGTCTGCTGCGCTTCTAAATCTCTAAAGACCCTTGGATGCAAATAAAACAATATGGGCTTAATTAAATATAGAATCAAAGACAACTGTTGTTTAGAAGGGACCTTTGGAGGTCTCTAGTCCAGCTCTTCACTCAGAGCAGCAGTAACTTCAAAGTTAGATCCAGCTGCCCTGCTCCTCATCCAGCCAAGTTTCAAAAGTCTCTAAAAGAGGAGACTACTCCGTCTCCCTGGGGAACCTGCTCAAGCGCTTAATCACTCTCATGGTGAAAACCCTTTTCTTTATATTCAATCGGAATATCCCTTGCTGCAACTTTGAACTCTTGCTGCTTGTCCTCCCACTGTGCGCCTCCGAGAAGGGTTTGTGTGGCTCATTATAACCCCTCTTCAGAGAGATGGCAATTGGATCTCTCCTTAACCTTCTCCTATGGCAGCTCTGCCCTTCAGCCTTCCCCCCCAGAGGCATTCACAAGTTTGCTGAGGATGTCCTTCACCCCATGGTCCACATTCGTGATGAAAACGCTAAGTATTAACAGCCAAAGTATCAAACATTGAGGAATGGCACTCATAACCAGCTGTTACATTTCAAACTGTTCACCCCAACCCTTTGAAACTGATGGTTCAGCCTATTTTCAGCTACATTGTGGTCCACTTTTCTTGTCCATTTCTTCCCAGCTTGGCTACAAGGAAGCTATGGGAGATTGTGTCAAAACCTTGTGAGAAGGTAAATGGCATCCCCTCGCCTCCACAGGGTCGGTCACCAAGGAAAGGCACACGGGTTGGCAAGGCATGATTGCCCTTGATAAATCCATGCTCACCACTTCCAGGTACCTTCTGACCCTTCTGTGCTTAGAAATGGTTCTCATGAGGTCTAGCTCCACAACGTTGCACTGCTTGCCAGAGAATGAGGAGCACCGGCATGAAATGCTGTCAAGTTAGAATGGTCTCACGTTATACATAAACATGGTAGCTAATGCCCAAGGATTCTCTTCTTTTTGTGTTTATATTAGACTGTTATAAAGGACACTCACTGTATCCTGCCTTATTGAGGGTCTTATTGATGTATTTTTTATCTGAGGCTAAACTAAGGTCACTTGGAAGCTAGTTATTTTAAATGGAAAATGCAACTGTTTGGTATTCTGGTTGGATCCAAACCTGAATCAATCTTCTTCAACAACCTTGTAAAGTGAATATTTAAAAATGAACAACCTTATCATATTTAAACAGTTTCCAAGCTTAGAAAAGAATCGTTTATATATAACAAAGTTAATTTTGTTTATATATGCTGGCTTTTTTCATAAAGAGAGTGATGTAGGGGCAGCTACAAAAAGATCAAGAGGGAAAGCGTTTGGCTTTTAATATGTGTTTCACTAAGCTAACATTAATTACCAATGAAATTTACTATATTATGCTTTTGTCAAGCTATGAACTGCTAATAGAGCTTTTCTGAACACAGTGAAGCATCCCAAGAGATTCTTCAGATTCCAGGGACAAAACCAAGTTTACTTTATTTTCTAAAAAAAAGCAGCTATGAATTATGATATCTGTGTTTAGGTATTTTAAGGTTTCTTACATTGACGCACACAAGACATTATTACACAAAAACTATTCCATCTGAAATTTTATTTTCTGTATCTGACTCTATCTTTGTGCACTAATTGATCTCTCCTATCTCTTGTCCCACCACTTCAGGAATTCTGAACTTGCACTTTTATAGCAGTGCAGTAAAAGGACAAATGCTACGACGTCTTAATGCTACTATAAAAGCAGCTGCAAAACTATCAAAATCTCTTTGGCTGCCTGAGATTGTGCCAGATGGTAAAGAACTGGAAGTACAATAAATGTCATGTTAAGCAAGTGAGATTGGAGGGACGTGCTACGCATCCCACATAAATAAAACACTGCTAAAACTGACCCTCGAGGGATTAGGCTCGGGCATAAGCTCTTCTGTAGCCTCGGGAATATCTCAGAATATCTACAATGCAAAGTGTTTCTAATATTCGAAGCACTCACAGTAGTCCGGTTCTTTGCCAAGACCTGACAGCTTCGTGTCACTACATTTCTCTAGATGCCGGGGCTGTGATAAAGCTCAGCTTCCCCCCTCCCGCCCCTAGGACTTTCAACAGATTTTTCTCAGAAAAATAAAACTACAGTCATCCTCCTTATCCAAAATATAGAGATGAGGAATAAGTGTTGCATTGACACCCAAAGCCATTTCCTTGGGCCTCAGTTATCCCATCACAAAAATGTTACTTGTGTTAAATTAAAAGGTCATCGACTGTACAACTGGCTGAGGATTTTCTCTGCTTGGTTGGCTGGAATTCTAACATTTTCTTTCCTTTATATAAAAATTTTTAACCCTCTTGCTGTATTTGTACACTGAGTCCCTGAGAACAACAGAATCATCCAGGTCTCAAGGGACCTCAGGAGGTCTCTAGTCCAACCTCCTGCTCAGAGCAGGGTCAGCGGTCAGATCAGACCAGTTCACTCATGGCTTTATTCAGTCTCTTCTTGAAAACCTCAGAAGATGGAGACGACACAATCTCTAGGTCCCTGCTCCAGTGCTCGACTACTCTGAGAATGAAAACTCTTTTCCTTAGATGCAATCAATACTTCCCCTGTTTCAGATGTTTCTCCACCTCTGGCTGTGCACCTTGGTGAAGGGCCTGGCTCTGCCTTCTTGATGATCTCCCTGTAGGTATCAGGGTTGCTATTAGTTCCCCTGAAGCCATCTCTTCTCCAGCCCTGTTGCCTCAGACTCTCCTCACAGGACAAGAGCTTCAGCCCTGACCATCCTGGCAGCTCTCTGCTTAATTTGTTCTGGTTGATCCATGTCTGTATCCCAGTCTTGCATCTGGTTATCCTACAACCCTCTGCAGAAGCTTTTATCAGGTTATGGGATGACAGTGGGGCTAAGGAGAGTTTGTTCTCCTCATTAATGCTCTTGCCCTCCCTGGGGGGGCACAAACACTAGGTCCCTCGACAAAGATGCACATGTGGTTACGGCACCCTTCTTTCCCTCCAGTATCCTACCCTCCTTCAGAGTGTGGCTTGACCTATCTTTATGTCTAAAAGGAGATGGCAGACATCAAGGTAATGAATTACAGCCATAACATAAACCAAAAAGTATTCTGCATGCAGCACATTAAATTAATCTGATGATTTTCCAGGTTGAAAAGAATGCTGTTAACAGTTCTAAGTTCTGTAGTGCCGGGTGGAGGCACCAGCTCAGGTAATTTAAAAGCATTCCTGGGATGAAATGGAAGACTTCACTGCTACACGACAAAGCCCTTCAGCGTATGTGGATAAGTCACAAGGATCTGAACGTTAAGGCCTATGTTTCCCCAAATAAGTTTGAATTGGGAGTAACTTCCCATAGCTTGAGATCTGAGCTTTAAGGTCCCTTCTGACCTAAACCATTCTATGACTCTATGAAATAGCAGCCAGTAGATGACTTCTCTAGCACACAGGCAGGTAGAAGCAGCAGAGAATACAGATCCCACCTGGTGATGCGCTGTAAAAACCGGTCTCGTGCTGGCATGTTTCTGTAACATCAGTGAAACATACCTATATATTATTAAAGAGATGCATGCTAAATGACAGTTAATGTTGCAGAAAATTTGTATTCTCCTATACCATAAACGGCGTCAGCACAAACCAGACAAGACAAGTCAAAAAGGAAGAGGATGCAAATGGAACTGTTAACAGACATTGAGACTCCTGCGCTGTCCTCCTTTCCCTCTGATACATTTACGCTGAACCTGGTGGCCTTTTACAAAATAATACTGGGGTCCAAGTCACTGCACTCAGCTGGATGATACCTGGGACAATAAAGAATTCTCGTAGTTTTGTAGCATTATTAAGGAATGTGAATAAATGTCTGAGACACCGAGAGAGGAATTTTAAGACTGTGCAGGGCTCTAGTTTTAAAATAATGATTCAATTTGCATAGTCAGTGGTTGCTTGGTTGCTAATATCAGTTTAAATTTAGAAAGTGTATTGTCTTGTAATGAAAGAAATGTATATAAAGATCCTTCTCTGCAGATTCATGGAATTCTCCTGCTTCATTATTCTGGAAGAAGGAATATAAAATGAGAAATGCTGAGGTTGAAGAGAATACGTCAAGCTGACCTCCCCGAGTTTTATTCAAAACAAATCCTTCCTCCCATGAATGATCTTGTTAATAAGAACTGATTTTAGAGACAAAGGGTTTAAAATCCTGAGATGCGATGTTTTTTCATAGAATTCTAGACTGCAAAGAGTTGCCTAATTGCTTGGAGATGATTTTGGAAGGTATTTCAAAAGTAAGGCTGAACAAGGAAGGCTGCATTATATTACCCATGCGTACAGGATTTTGAGGGTGGCCTTATTAAAGCCAGAGCCAGCTCAAGGCTTCTTACCCGATTGGGTAGGCTGTATTTCATAAGCAAGATCGCATCAAAGAAACACAGGGTTTGCAAAATTATTTTCTCCTCTTAACAGAGGCAGTCTATCTAAAACATAAACACTGTATTTGGAAGCTGAATTAGATTTCTCTGTCAAGGGAATCTTTGGTTATTCAGACACGGTCCTCAGGTCTGATAAAGCCTTACTCATATTAAGGATATATCAAGTTCAGCAGTTTTTTCTGCATATAGCTCTAAGCAGCCGAGAACCACATTAGACAGTTAACAAACAAACAAACAAACATTTACTGTATTTGTGGTATTACAGAAAGAGAACACATAATCAAAGCTGGCATTTCTTCCTCAGCTGACAAGTTTTCTTAGGAAATGAACGATTTAACTACATGAATCTTTTTGTAGCACAGGGGCATTCTTCTCTATGCAAATTATTTTGTCTCTTACCAGTGACCCCATATGGCAGGTTTCCAGAGTTCTTGAGATTTTCTCAGATCCACGTTAGTACCTTTCATCTTGTGGTTCTGTTTTGATAATAACTTCATCATATCCTTGCTATGAGGGCTACATTAATTATGAACAAGAATCATCCAGTATTTATCATTGCAGATAGCAGAGAAATCAGGAACTAATCATGATACAGATTAATTAACTACAGGGTGACCTGGATTGTTTAATAGCCTCGGTTCATTTGCAATTTTCTTTTAATATGGTCAAATGCTAGGTCATAGTCATAGGTCAATGAAGGAAAGACTGTCATGTTGGAAGTAATAACCCTAAGAAAACCATACATGGTTACAGTGGATAACCAATTAAACATTACACCCTTTTTGAATGATTCATATATCAGTCTTCCTCTGTTTTAATTAGGTGGGGACATCAGTTAGAAATTGCAGTGTGACTTACCACCGTACATTCAGCAATAGTAAAGCTTATTTTTGGTGTTCACAATTAAAAAAGAACATCGGAAAAATCTGAAAAGGTTGAAAAAAGATGCATACGAGTGATTAGGAAAGGAATTTAGAAAGCATGAGCTGTATAATCTCTTAAAAGTAAATCAAGATTAATAATCTTGAACTCTGAAAGGAGAAATCTTTTTGTAGTAAAGAGTCTGTTCAAACAGCAGGGAAACTGTAACATCATGATCTCATGGCAAAAGGATAAGCTAAACAGTGAAACTAATGAGATGCCTAACTTCCAACAGTGCTTGTTAGCAAGCCCTATTGCACGAACTCATGGCATCAGCCAGAAGTTACAAACTCAGTATCATTCCGATTCTGTGGCCTGGGCTACATGAGCTAAACAAGAGGATTTTAACAATCTCTTATGATCTAAAATTAACATCTCTATTCGAACCTATGAGCTTCTATGGCTTTGAAGAAGTGATCCCTGAACTTCCAGGTTTTCAAGAATTTCCTTCTTTTAGTCAGTGCTACATAAACATAGTTTCCTATATTCCGCATTTGTGACTTCCTAAGTAAGTTATTAGAGAACATCGGAGGCCATATAATCCTGAGCTTTAACACCACAAAAACTCAGATAACAAAATCCCCATGAAGACCACACCTCATGTTTCTGACATTCTTTGTACTTTTTGAAGCAGTCTCTTCCGAACCCTGGACTTTCAACAAACTCATGATAGCCTGGAGACATTGATATTGGGGGTTTTTTTTGCATATACAATACGTCAACACTTGTCCACAAAAAACATTTGTGGCCGTGACGAAACGTACACCTCACACGTTCAGTTTCAGAGAAACTGCTCTCTAGTTTCGAGAGCTTTATGCAGCGGTCCCAGAGGAAACGCGTCTCTCAGTGAAGGTCTACACAGAGCCAATATATACAGAATGACTCACTGCCTGTAGATTTAAGGTTCAAAAAGAAACCCCGGAGTTCTCTAGGTTGTTTCTCTCTACCGGGCAAGCAGCTCCACTGCCCTCTGAGAGCAAAAACACCACGCAGCCTGCAAGCAGCTCTGTGCTTACACTTCACTGAAACTATGACCCATGATAAATATAAGACTGTTATGTAGTGGCAGTCACATACCCCTGCTGAGTCACCTGGAGCAAACAGCAGGGAACGGCACACACACCAGGCCGTGACTTCACCCATCTCTCTGAGGCGCAGGCCACGGGCAGCCCTGAGGCAGCTCAGCCCCTCTGGGCCAACGGCTCCACCGGGAAACCGGCCCGCGGCTGTCCGGGAGAAAAACGAGCTCTGCTTTGGGTCGGGAAACGTCTTCCCGGGGGATTTTCCCGGCGGGGCAGGAAGAC
>VXAK01005761.1:215218-275054 GCA_013399435.1 Arenaria interpres | reverse complement strand
CGAAACTAAAGCTACCGGCGCCCGCCGCCCGCCATAAGACAGCGGAGCGTCCGGTACCTCAGCCCTCAGCTCTCAAGCTCCGCCCCTCCCGGCTCGCCAGACCGTTCTGATTTGCCGCAGCGCCTCAGAGCGACGGGAGAGACAGCCAATCAGAGCGTGCGTTACCTTGAGGGCGGGAGGAGGGGGTGCGGCCGGCCGGGAGGGACCGAGCGGCCCTGAGGGGAGGAGGCGCCGCCGCCGCTGCCGTCGTCGATACCCGCCGTCACCCGGCGTCCCGGCCCCGCCGTGCTATGGAGGACGTGCTGCCCCCGGGCCTGCTGGAGATCTGCCTGCTGGTCGGCGTGCCACAGGAGCGGGTGAGAGCGCTCCTCCGTGTGAGAAGGGCTGAGGTGAGGCGAGGTGAGGCGAGGGAGAGCGGTGCCCGGCGGCCCAGTGCCCCGGCTGGTCTGTGGGGCAGCTTCTGTCAGCGGCCCCGGCCGGGCCTCTTTCCCCCACACGGGCTGGAGTGAAACTCTGGGGTTGACTTGTCGCTGTGATCATCGGATAGAGCCGAAACACTTCAGAGAAAACTTGTTTTGACAGGAGGTCATCAACCAAGCGGGGATGATTTGGTCGCAGCCTGAAGTAATTACATTTTTTCAAAGGTCTGAGCTTAGGTGAAGAACGCAGTGTAGCTGTATATATAAGCAGGAATAGCAAAATGGTTGAACAGTGCAGCTCCTTTACTTAGTGATATCCCGTTTCCGGTCTTCCGTGGGAGAGAAAAGCAAAAGGTACGGGAATAAAACTTGTTAACTCGCATCCTTGGGTCGAAATCCCTGTATTGAGATTAAGTTTAGTGCCCTGAATTTGGCACAGCCTGAGCGATTCAGATGCGGCAGAAGGCGGTGGGTTGGTTTCGGCTGTGAATATGTGGTTTATAATTTGTTTATGACTGCAGCCACTTCACACGTGAGTTAACAATTAAAATCCTCTTCCCGATTTCACTTCGTTAAAGCGTGCTTTTGATAAAGATACCTGTGTGGGAGCAGCTGCGGTGCCAGCACGTGCCGAAAAGCCAAGCTGCTCCCAGGGATCTCCGTTGTCTTGCTTGAACTTGAATTTGATTGCGCGCTCTAATAGCATTAGATAAAGAAGTCTTTGTTAAACTTGTTGCCGCTCACTCGCTCAGGAGACGGCTTTTGCTGATGTCAGCTTCTTTAAGTGAGACTGGCTAAGCAGAGGTTCAAGTTCCAGGATCTTGTTCGTGTAGACATTCAAACTAAGGAAATAATAGTGCCATAAATGTCCCCGCCGCATTTTAGAGATCGGTGCCTATGTGTTGTTTCAGCGTCTGCGTGAGAAGTAAACCCCAAAGATGTGGAATTTCTTTTTCGTTTTGGTCCACTCAGTTTGATCTCATTGCTTCCAAAAGACCTGTAGAACAGCAAATAGGAAATTGGCTACAAAAGGTAGAAACCGTTTCAATATTCCGCTCGCGCTACAGGTTTTGAATTGTTTCTTTGCTCAGGGTATAAAATGGAGCGTCGGAAAGTAGTTTCTATGCTTGTCAATATTAATGATAGTTATGTCCCTGCAAGCTGTTAACACCACAGGGATTTCAGTCACTGTCATAGGGCAAGTTTATAGATTTACTCCATTTCCTTTTCCTCCTGCAGCACTATCTACGTTAGGAAATGGTGGAATATGTTTTGTGTCTGATTTCAGGTAATGTAGAAAGAAGAGTCCTTATTGACAGAAAATAAGAACACTTAAATGGAAAATAGGGGAGCTCTGATGATATTTACAGATGAAACAGCAGGGTAGTCTTCACAGCACATCAAATCTTGGTCTTGAAAGCGTGTTTGTGCATTCTTAACTTTATTGCAATACGGAGTAATAAAGTCAATGAAGTCTTACGAGGGAGGACAGGCTGAGAGAGCTGGGGTTGTTCAGCCTGGAGAAGAGAAGGCTCCGGGGAGACCTTATAGCAGCCTTCTATTGTCTGAAGGGAGCTACAGGAGATCTGGGGAGGGACTCTTTGTCAGGAAGTGTAGTGACAGAACAAGGGGTAACGGATTTAACCTGAAAGAGGGGAGATTTAGATTAGATATCAGGAAGAAATTTTTCACTCTGAGTGTGGTGAGACATGGGAACACGTTGCCCAAGGAAGTTGTGGATGCCCCATCCCTGGAGGGGTTCAAGACCAGGCTGGACGGGGCTTTGAGCAACCTGCTTGAGTGGGAGGTGTCCCTGTCCATGGCAGGGGGGTTGGAACCAGGTGATCTTTAAGGTCCTTTCCAACTCTAACCATTCTATGATTCTAGGAAGTCAGAAGGAACCCTCTGCCAAAGTAAGAAAAGTCTTCTATGACTGACATGTTGTCAATGTGGGTTCCAGGAAAAAAGTTACAGTTTTGCACTGAAGCTCATGTAACTGAAGTTTCTGGGCTGTCATCCATTAATTGTCCTTATTGCCTTTTGGCAATTGTCTTTGTCACTAAGATTTCAATTTGAAGAGATCAAAGGCTGCTATTTTCAGCTAGAGATTACTTTTTTAGTGTTGGAAGTATGTATTTTGTAAGAGTGAGGTGTACGATAGTGAAGATCCTACAACCGTCTTTGATGAGACTTTCTCCGAAGTTATCTTCAGCTCTGAAGCTGGGGTTTGAAATGGCAAGTGTGGTCTCTCAGAGGTTGCAGATCTTCCTGTTGGGTTCTGTGTCTACTTATCACTGTCAGTGGTACAGATCTTATCTCTTACAGTGTCTGCATCATCCTTTCTGGCCTTACCAGAAAGGCGTAACCACCAAACCAATATTTCCCTCCTTCTGTAACGCACCCCTGGGCGTCAAGTTTTGTGGAAGAAACGGGGTGTGATCAAGTCAGGAGTGTGCGCTTGTGGCAGTGAAAAGTAACTGTGTCATGGCCTGCATCATCAGGACTGTAGCTCACAGGCGAAAGGAAGGGATTATTACTCTTACCGTTATTATTTAACACTCCTGGGGTCACATCTGGAATACTGTCCCGCATTTGGATACCGGAGAACTGCTGACAAACAGGAGCGAGACCAGAAGAAGCCAGGCTTTACGAGGGCTGGATCACAAGGGGGGAAGAATCCTCTTCCCAAGTGATTTCTGAACCTTGACTGGATGAGACTCAGAGCAACCTGATCTAACTTCAAAGTTATCATTGCTTTGAGCAAAGGGTTACACTAGAACCTCTAGAAGTTCCTTCCAGCCTAGTTTTTCTAAGGGTTCATACTTTTCCCTGCCCAATTATTCCTTGAAGAAGCCAGGTCTTTCATCACATTGAAAATGAAATTAACTTCTTCAGTGATGGGAAGAGGAGAATGAGATCAAGGAAACACCAAATAGCTGAGATCACACTCCAGTCTGTGGTTTCAACACACTACTTCTTGTTTGTGTCTAAAACAGTGTAGTCATTGTAAAAAGTCTCTCTTACCGGTGTCCTGTACGGCACCGTTGTTACAGGAACATAATCAGTAAATGGGGATGGAATAAAATCCCTGACTTCTGGAATCTTGCAGAATTACAGGAAAGAAAAGGCATTAAAGTTTCCAACAAGCTACATATGATGCAAGGACTTTTGATAGTAAGAAGCGACAGAAGGGAAGCATTTCAAAATGAAGAAGTAACAGTAGAAGCAGAGAATAGAAAATGTTCAAAGAATAGTAGAAACAAGTGAATGTTGTTCTGTGGCTGCCTATTCACTATCCCTGGACTGAAAGGGTAAGAAAATATGACTTTGGCCGTAGACATTAATATGAGCTGACTTGAAGGCTGACAACTGAGTCACTGGGTCAGCGACGGTGCTGACAGTGCTGTTCAGTGGAGGAGGAAAAAAGAAAAAAAAAAGAGGTGTTTAATGCCTGTCTTGTAGTTCAAGACATCGAGGACCTGCCATTTTAGAGGCTGTTTCACTGGGAGGCTATTAAATCCCTGGCTGTCATCCAGCACTTTGTAGCACAGAGATGCCTTCAATGGAAGTCAGGGATTGCCCTGTCAAAGCGACTTTGCACGAAGACCTCTGCAGGGCAAATCTGCCAAGTTAAGATTGCTACTGTTTTGAGTAGCTCTGTGTTTTTCTTGCATAACAGCCTCAGGGCTGAGCCTTAATTCTTAATTTCCTTCTGAACTGTTTAGCTGCATGTTATATTGAGAGTGATTATGTTGGATTTATCTGCGTTTCCAGTTTCTTCACTTGAAATTCACGTCAGGTGCCAGCTAAAGAAAATGACATGTGAAGTTTTTAGCGTGGCAAGATATGGCACTCAGTACCCCAATTTGTAACGTGCTTTTTAAAGTCATTGCTATCTTTTCAATATCCCAGTGGATACTTATCTGAACTTTTATCTTTTCCACTCTGATTTCTTTCTAGTTTAGACTCTGTGTGTTCATTAAAAGAGTGTTTTTCTACTTATTTTTATTGAAATACTTTCTTTCAAGTATCCTAGTATAGAATACGGTGGGGCTTAAGATACAGTAACTAATACATCATGAAGGTAAATATTCCTTCTCATTTTTTCCTGTGATGCTCAAATGTGAAGAAAACTACTGGTGGACTCATCTACTAGGACAAATAAGCTGAGTCTTTCTCTTCCAAAACATGGACAATGGAAAATTGGCTTCTGTGAAGCAATGGAACTTTTTATGTTGCAGGGAAATGATGAGAGAGGCCAACGTTGGTTCTCAAGGAATATCTTAAATATGAGTAATTCCAATGCATCATGTGTGAAAGTAGAAGCAGAAAGTGTGCTTTATCTGTCTTTGAATCAGTTAGCAAAAAGTTGAAAACAAAACAGCTTTTTCGCCACAGTGAGACTCGCCTTTCCTGTTTCCAAAATCCTTTGTCTAAACAAAGCTTTTACTTGCTGGTTTGACCTTGCAGGAAGAAATTAAAACTGCAGTGAAGTAACTGAAAACACAGGTACTTGTCTCTCCTCTATGGTCAAAAATATGAAAAGTGCTCCCAAGTACAAGGAAATCTCCTCTTCTTATCACTTCCTCCACAGGTTTTTCATAACAAGGCAGCAAGGGCTTTCAGTGTAGTGGTACTTCACAAAGCTGCCTTCTAGAAAATGTTGTAATTTTATACGCACTCTTGGGATGCCTGTTCCACTTAGTCATCGGTATATGGAGAAATATTCATGGCTTCATGTTGTACAGTGTCTTAAAATTGTGTTTATTGTAACAGTGATGGTTGGTTTTAATAGTACTTTCTTAATTGACTTATAAAGTTAAAAGTTGTCTTGTAAAAGCTTGTGTGATTTTTCTTCTTCTTTGTTTCTTTGTTTTTGTTTTTTTTTTTCCGTGTAGAGGTTATTTTGAGCTAAAACGTAGCTTTTCCTAAAGCTGAACAAAGGCCGATCAAGGGAGCTCAGCTGTTTTTGTTTTCATTTATTTGTTGCCTGGTTTCTCTTACTACCGGTGTTTATTTACATAAAGCTTAAGTATATCCTAACACTTCAAAGGAGGAAATGTTGCATTTGATATTGTTAGTTTTCTTATGCCAAAGGCATAATATTGCCATGATGCATTTTGAATGATGAAGAATGATTCTTTGCCTTCTGAAGACGCCCAGAGCATTCCCCTTGCATTCACGTATGTAAAGCAAGAAATTAGAAGGAAAAATGAGTTCTTTAGGAAGAAGAAAAAGTGTTTAGACCCACAGTTTTAGGGGTAAAGAGAAAACAGGGATGGTTTAAAAAAAAATATCAGGATGAGTGTCAACTTAGTGGTTGTTTGTATTTTTTGTTTTGTTTTCTCTTTATAGGGTACTCAAAGAAAACCCAAAAGTCTTCCAGCCCTTGATCCAGAAGTTCTTTCTGTATTTGTGCCTCCGTTTATCAGCAGAGATGATACTCAGGCGATTAATGCTGGTAATAACTTGAATAAAGGTAAACGCCGGTCTTTCCGAAAGAAAAAAGAGAAACCAAAGATTGAAAATGTCAAGAGTCTCAATGGGGAGCAGAAAGCACCGGACACTGAAGATATTACAGTTCCAAAGGACATCGATCTTATCGGTTTGCCACAGCTCTGCTTCCCAGGTACGATAGGGTTCACGCTTCTTCGTGAGAACTGTTTTAAGATGTATTTGTTGACGTGTAGTGGAGCCAATTTTTTTTTATTATTATTATTATTATCATCTTCTCTATCTGTTTGCATTTCACAGTATAAAAAAATGTGTCTGGTTGTGAGCTGGTCAGTGATGAAAGCACCTGAATGGGGTGCTCTGTTCGGCTGTGTTGTGTGAAACAGATCTATTCGCTTCAGTAGCTGCAACACCTGCAAGAGAGGGAAGCCGAAAGTCACTTTAGCTCTTATTGGTAAATCTTGGTTTGAGTGAAGTGCACACACGTGCATGGTTTTAAAATTACTTTAAAATGACTGAGTACTCTTTCACTTTTCATTTGGTATTAAGATATATCTGAAGTAGTCACTGTTTCCTCCAGGTTTAATTGCAGTAATTTTAATATGCATGTCACTGTTGCAGGCCTTGTAAATATCTTGAAGGAAAAAAAATGAACAAAACCCATTTATTGCATTTTGCCACTTAAAATGCAGAATAACTATATAATATTTTTTCTTCAGTAATGTGCAACTTACAGCCTTTATAATAATTCTTATATCAAATGGACTATGTATGTGCATTTTAATCCCTTAAAATGAGACATTTGTCTTGAAATTAAGTGGAAGTGTGCAGTATTTGTCATTAATCTATTTTCAAGCAGCTGTGGATAAAAAAAAAAGGTTTCTGCCTTCATTTCAGGAGGACTATATGTAACCTCTGAATCAAAAGATGACCACGTTCATTTCCTGGTCTTCACAGACGTCTGTGGTAACAGAACATACGGGGTTGTTGCACAATACTACCAGCCTATGCAAGTATGTTATTTAATTCATTAGTTATGTTAAAACATATCAAAAGATATAAGATAAACCGAAACACTTTGAGACTCACGTCAGGTTTAATTTATAAACTTACTGAATGGATATGTTTTAATGTTAGTAGGAATCTAGAACAAATCATACTTTATATTGCCGTTGTAAATTAAGTACATTGGAACAGGATTGCATTAAGATAAACTGTTACAGATTGCAATTAGGAGTCTGGAATATTTAGGAGCAGTCTTTGTCCCTTGGACATTTATTTTGGTGAAGATTGTATCCTGAGTTCTTTCTAAATATCTTTTGTGCTGAAATTATTTTTAATACGTATGTCCGAGTCTTGTTGGCTGGCATTTTTCTGAAGAGCTTAAGGGAGATCGATATCCAAATCCCGTTGAAATTCAGAGGGAACTGGGTATCGTATCTCTAGGGTTCTCAAGAAAATATCAGCCATAAACTCATGATTAACATAAGCACATTAACCTATAGTTTTCTTGCAGGATGGCTGTATTTCCTCGAATGGGCAGGCGCACTGGGAATCTGCGCAGAGTGGGAAGATGCCTGCCTGTTTTGTACCATTAGCTATTTGTGTTATATCCAGATACCCATATTTTAATGCCCTCAAGGATTGTCTCTCTTGGTAAGACTTGCTATCCTCTTTGTTTCTTCTGGAAATAACTGTGCAGGTTTTAATACATGAATTTGCATGCTGTGATCAGGATAGCTGCATAATGCTAAAACAGGCGTTAGTTTTAAGTTATTTAGTGTGAGATGTGTGGGAGAGGAGAAGAAGAAATGTAACGTGAATGTTACCCAGACAATAAGTGCAAGTTCTGAATAGCAAGGAAATTAGTTACAATGTGGTCTTCATTTTCTTTGAGGTGTTTCAAAAGTCTAGAAAATAGTAATTTGCAGGGAACAGATTTCCCAAGGATTTGGGGTTTTTTTGGATGAGGGTTAAGTAGAGTTTTGCTATGCCGGAGAAAGTCACTTTGAAATCACAAAAACCTCTTTATATTGCACCAAATAAATGTCGTAAGAACATGAATATATGTATCAATAAGTAGTTAATGACACTTTATTATTTAACTAAATAATCTAAGTTAGTTGAGGGAGTACTTGGCTGTCATAGAACTAGGAGAGAATATTTTTGGATACTGAGTACTTCAGTGGTTAGAAAGACTCAAATACTCCGCAGTGTAGATGAGTTAAAAGATAAGGGAACATGGGCTATTTCACTTATTTTGAGGTTGCGTGTTGCTTTACTGTTAAATTGTTAAAATCTATCTGCTTCTATTCTGATGTGGATTAAAAACTCCTTGCATCAGGGAGCCTGCCTCTGTACATTGGACATTACTGACTAATCTTCGCTTGCAGACCTCTAGTCCAAAGGTAGAAGAGGGTTTTTTTCCCCCCCCCAAATTCCAGTCAGTTTCTAGAGTCAGATTTGCAGTCAGTTGTTTTCCTTTTGCAGGTATTTTCTTCTTATACTTAAGTTGAAAGACGTTAGGGTTTTAGGTTGGAGCTTCCAGTTTGTCATGCTGGTGTTTGGCAAGCTGAGCAGATGAACAAACAAGCAAGGGTGAGCTTCTTGGCTACCAGCTGGGGTGTGTCACTAGCCCCTAACCTAACTCCATACCAGGGTGAGACCTGAGCACTCATTTCCCCACCCCGTGCACCTCTTCTTCCCAGTGCTGTGGGCTTGGATCTGGTTGGAGCACTGACTGGTTTCCCTGGTTCAGATGGAGTGAGGCCTGGAGGGACAAAGCAGTGCCTTCCTCCTGGGCAGTTCAGATGTTGCCTCCAAAAAAAGCTGAGATACCAGAAATGACTCACTCTGGGAGCCCTTAAGAATGAGTGAAGACTCTCTCTGTCATTTTCAAAACATTCATTAAGGCGTTTAATGTGGACAAGGGACTTCAACATGATGGAAACTAAGTATTCACAGGTTAGTGGGAAATGGAGACCATAGTAAAATAAAAAGGAACTGTTTTGTTTCCCTCTCTCCTTCCCTGCCCAGATCACTTTTTCCACTCCTTATATTTAAGTCAGTTACATCAGCCCTTGGTATTGCAGGAGCTGATTCATTGTTGCCTTTTTCTAGTTTCAAATCTCAAGTAAACACTAATCTGCATATATAACTCTTACAGCTCTCTACCTGAGCTGTGGTGCTCCAAAATTTATATCCAGTCTTTATAATAGGATTCATAGTACTTTTATACTTTTATACACGCTAGCTTTCCACTAGATAGTATAGATTCAGCTTTTCATTTATAGGGTTCATCAGTGGTTTATATAGTATATTCATAAATGAGTAATTGCTTCTCTAAAGTGAGACATCTCTGAGCTGGGAGAAGCAGGCAAATTGTGAGGGGATTTTTAAACAGCCCACTAGGGAGAAGTGGGAAAATATTCAGGAAAACCATGGAAAATTCCGGAGTTCAATAGGACAACAGCCTTCCATGCTGGTACTGTGTGTTGTCCTGGTCATTTAACAGGGAAATTTGTCATCCAGTTGCACACTTTTCTCTCTGCATTTTGCTTCTGCATCTGGAAGTAAGATGCAAATGTGTGCAACTGGCAGGAGAGGGGGAATGCAAGTGACAAAGCTGCATTTGGTGCTGGCGTTTCCCACTGTAATGGAAACTCAACTGATTAAGTTTCCATTGTATTTTCTGCTGGATTTTTTTTCTTTAGAAATCTATTAATCACCAAGTATTTTCATTGATACTATTGGATAGATAATTTCAGAATGTCTGCCCTTCCATTTTTGGTTTTGTTTTATTTTTTTAGGAAAGGCATTTTACTGTGCCAGAGTGTACTTGAGTGGGAGGAAAGGAAGGGGTGGAGAGGTACTGTTTTTCCTTATTTTGGTTTTGTTATTGAACTTTTTCTGTACAGCATGATACAGCTGCTGGGATGTGTGGCTGTTCTGAATGGAATATAAGCAACTAAAGTAAAGACCTCAATGATATATTTTGAGTGTAGCATCCCTAGCTGGGGATGTTTCAGTTTTTTGTAACCTTACAAAACATTGACATTGTTTTCCTATAAACCGGAAAGGGAGTTACTGTCATTTTGGATGCCTTACCTGTGATCAGGTGGCAATGGGTTAAAAATCTAATTAAATGTTTTCGTTGACTGAGTCTACTCGAGTAGCAGTGCCTCTTAACAAATAATGGCACGTTCAACAGCACACTTGTATCCTTGGTATGCTTCAGTGGTGTTTTGCAGGATGCTTCAACTGATTAATCATTCTGCGAGTCTGGGGATTTGAAAGCACTTGCTGGTGGACCTCAAACCACCTATTTCTAGTGTGTAGCCCTTTCCTCGTGAGAACCAGTGGAAAAATGCTGTTTGTTATTGCTAATGAAGGCCGGATGTTGAAGTAGCATCTAAAGGGGTTCTGCTTCCATTCAGGACCTTGTTGCAGCAGCAGATTCCAATTTCCTCCAGAATTCTGCTGTTCATAGCTTATTTTCTCCAGGACCTGCAGTGCACAGGATTGCTTATAGGTGGGATGGTACTTGTTTTCATTCAGAACACTCCTCAAAGACTAGTCATTGTCACAAGCATTCCCAGATAAACCCTGTGTTCCTAAGCTTTTCCAAATGGCAGAGTATAGTAAAAATCACAACTGAAAACTGAGACACAAAGGTAATGTCAAACTATGAATCCATGTAGGTGCTTTGAACTGCAAGGGGAACTTGAAAACTTTCATCACAGTAATGAAGGGCTTCATTTTAATTAATTTTATAACTAATTCACATATTACTAGCAAACAATGCTTCCAAATCCGGAACAATTTGAATGGGGTGTGTCTGCCTCTCCCCAGAGAAAGCAGATGTGCATCTAGACCTTTCTACAGCGCTGTGGCTGTTGGATTATTCTACATCATTATTTGAAAAGGTTCCATTTTAAATTGAGAGGTTTTGGCACTTCACACAGGTAGTTTTAGCTCAATCTGTTACATTACATGAAAAGTGAAATATTCCTGGCAGTAATCTCCTTCTGGATGAACTCCCGTCTTGGATGGATGAATGGGTTCCTTTCAAACCGTAAATCTTCCAACCTGTGTATTAGTCCTTTCAGCCGCTTTGAGAAAAGGTGGAAGCCTGCAAATAGCTCCCAGCGCCGAGGCAATACAAAGGACCTATTCTTAGATACCCTTGCTTTCTGAAACATCTGTCTGTGGACAGTTAATAGAGGTAATGGAAGGTTCATAAACTCCTTAGCTCTCTGCTTTAATGTTTCAGGGATTACTTCATTTATTTCAGCAGACGTTTGGAGTGCCGAGCTGTCAGCTGCTATTACATTGCATTAATGGGCACAGTCTGCTGATTGGGGAGCTCTTACCGTCCTTTCTGTGCATCTGCTGCTTTTTCATCATCAGGCTCCGGTTGTTTCTCTTGTAACATTTACTGGATGTGTTGATACTTGCTTTTTGTCTCCAAAAAATATATTAAATAGCAGGTCTACCTATGCTGTTAGGCCACATCTAAGGTGTTACTAAGTGCAAACAGCGTATCTGTTTAAAATGATGACTGTACTGTCTGGTTTTCTTTGATAATTCTTAAATTCCCCTCCCTCTGCCCTCTCTGCACCCCTGAATGGCTTTTTTGGGGATACATGTCTAGTACTTAGCAATTTCCAAATGGGAATTTAGTGAACTTAAATGTCTCATTAGTGCAAATAAAGCTCAGTAATATTTGACAGAATATTTTTATTCTGGAATCCAAATGCTATACACAAATATGATGTCCCGGACTCATAATATATCTCTTGAACTACTCAGTGCTTTCTAGACCACTTCCTGAAGAGTGAGTATTCTTCTGCAGGAAACCAGTAAAACAGCAAACTGAAAGAAAACCTCAAAGGAGAATAGAACCATATAAAGTTCCTAGTTTCTGTATATACAGATTCGCAGGCTTAAATTTCTGATTTTGTAAAGGTTTAGGCTTGTTTTGGTTTTTTTTTTGCCTTTTTAAAATTTTTTCTATAAACATGCACATGAATCTTGTACTGAACAAAATACCCTTTTGGCTAGAAATACCTAACTTCTTAATTGTTCAACTTTAGAAATGCTGTTGGATTTAACGGTTTGCAGTCTTAATAGATGTATGTTTAAATGTTCGTTAATTGATCTGGCATATCATATAAACCGCATGACCTTTGTGGCTTTGACATGGCTAAAGGGATACAGATCTAAAACAGAAACATTTGATAGACTTGCACAACTGTATTTGTTCTTTGTTTGGGCAGAAACAATAGCAAAGAGTTCATGCAGGCCTGGGCCTTACCCCAGATACGGCTTTTGCTTCACGTTCCTCTGCAGTTAAGCCCATGTCTACCAACTCTCTTTTCTTCTCATTTCCATCCCAGGGCTGATGTCTGATGCTTGGGGAGGGAGAAACACCATGGCACCATGTTGCAGCTGTGGGTGTTTTGTTCCTCAAGTCAATCTCTATAAGACACTTCCTTTAGCTGCGTCTCACCTATAGGTTTTCTTTGCCATCGTGACACCCAGTGTGCCATCTGCGTCCTCTGATATATACGATGCAGTAGTATGTTATGCCTGCAAGTGAAAAAACCTGCTTCCGACACAGCAGCATCTTTAAAATTAAAGAACAGCTAAAGTATCTAATAAATTAGAAATTAATTATCTGGAGTAACAACTTCATTGCTCTTAATATTTTTTTAATAGTTCTAAGTTATCAGCAAAATGGCTTTTTCTTCTGTTTGCATGTTACTATTTATAAGTAATTTTCTGTAATTTAATTTCAGCTTACTAGTACAACTGCGACCTTTCAAGGACTTAGATGTTGAGGAGCACATAAAAGAATTTGCAGCAAAATTATTTTTAATACCCAGCCCGCCACCAGGACCACTCCACTTGGTAATTACTGATGCTGAATTTCATAATTACTTTAACATTATGTCTTATAAAGCACTAAGATGTTGTTTTCTATAAACTGGGGGAAATTCTTCACTGTCACATCAGAGACTTTACTTGCTGATATAAAACTGATGTCAATACCTGTGCTTTGAAAATAAGGTTATGTGTTATTAGGATATAAAATAATGGTGTGACCAGGGTGCAGGCTTGAGCACTGGCATACCGATTTTTAATACTCTTGCAGGAACTACTTGGCTCATGCCAACTATTTACAGTCCGAGGTGATGCCTGGGTAGGTCTGGGGACAGCATGATGTAGGTTTTGGTGTCCCAGGGGGCAGCCCACAAAATGTCTGCTAGAAGTGGCTGGAAGCTCCAGTCTGTAACTGCTCTATAAGAATGGAAGCTTAACTTTCACCTGAACAGTATGCCATTGCCATCTC
Source organism: Arenaria interpres (assembly GCA_013399435.1). Taxonomy (NCBI): domain Eukaryota; kingdom Metazoa; phylum Chordata; class Aves; order Charadriiformes; family Scolopacidae; genus Arenaria; species Arenaria interpres. The sequence continues at coordinate 261,827 of VXAK01005761.1, read as the reverse complement.
CTTGAATATACATGTATAAACTCCAGTAAATTACGTTAACTATCCCTCAGGCAAAGTGTGGGAGTTCCCTGTCTTGTGTCTGATACAGAGACAGGCTGCCTGATGTGGGTACTCGTGGCTGTCGTCTTGGTTGAGTGATGGAGCAGGACCAGAAGAGGCCACGAAGATGATCAGAGTGGTGGAGCACCTCTGCTATGAGGACAGGCTGAGAGAGTTGGGGTTGTTCAGCCTGGAAAAGAGAAGGCTCCAGGGAAACCTTATATCCCCTTCTAGTATCTGAAGGGGGCTACAGGAAAGCTGGAGGGGGACTCTTTATCAGGGAGTCTGGAGATAGGACGAGGGGTAATCGTTTTAAACTGAAAGAGGGGAGATTTAGATTAGATATCAGGAAGAAATTTTTCACTCTGAGGGTGGTGAGACACTGGCCCAGGTTGCCCAGAGAAGCTGTGGCTGCCCCATCCCTGGAGGAGTTCAAGGCCAGGCTGGATGGGGCTTTGAGCAACCTGGTCTGGTGGGAGGTGTCCCTGCCCAGGGCAGGGGGGTTGGAACCAGGTGATCTTTAAGGTCCTTTCCAACCCAATCCATTCTATGATTTTTCATTATTTGATTCTACTCAAAGTTAAGGAAAATAAACTTCCAAGTTCTTTGTAAATAAAGAGCGTGGAAACAAAGAAATAGCCAGCTCTGCTACAGGTTTCACAGGGAAGAAAACCTGATATTTAAGTTAATATATGTTCCTGACAACCATTATGTTTTATGGCATGATGAAATTGCTGGGATGAAGTCCAAGGGCAGGTGCACAGCCCAACTTTGTAGGGCGACTGTCAGCTTATTCCCATTTCCTTATAATCCTCTATAGCTTCAGAAAGCCCCAGCAACACAAAAAAACCCCAACCTTTAAAGTTCCTCTCATGTGATTTACACTCGTGTGATTCTCTGGGTGGTCATGGAGTGGTGTGACTGAGAAGTAATGCGCTCCCTGTGAGAGAAAAGTGGCCAAAGAAATCAGTTGCTGGAACAACACTTAGAACTCTGGACTTGTTTTTGTTTTTTTATTTGCGTCTGAATGACTCTGGAGAAGCAGAACAGTGTGTAGCGGGTTAAATGTTCTGGATTGGCTGCTGCCTGGATAAGACCTACCTGAGAAGAGAAACCCACATAAACATTTGTATTCGGTGTAGAAACTGAGATGTTTGGGCTGTGTTTTCACAGAATCACAGAATCTTCTAGGTTGGAAGGGACCTTAAAGATCATCTTGTCCAACCGTCAACCTAATTATGACAAAAATAAACACCCACACAACAAACAAAAAGAAGTTTTCTTCTTTATAACCTTTCCCAAGTCAAGGTAGATGTCAGCTAAGTCAGTGATTTCAGCACACGCTCTCTTTTCTCTACTCAAATTGCTTCTAGGGAAGCAGTGCTTCAGCTGGGGACTTCTCCTTAGCTGCTTTCCTTGACCCCGGGATGAAGGGTTAGGAGAAGAGGCAAAAATAGCATCGCTGGGAAATTGGCTGAATGGTTGGCTGAACCAGCCGCAAAGTGCTGAAATATGGAGCACGTGCAGGATCTGGCCCCCGGAGTATTTGAAACACTGAAAGAGCTCATTCGTTTTGGCTTGATCTGTCTTTTTAATGTGAGCACCTGTGCTCAGTTATTTTGTTCATATTTTTTTTCTATTTCCTGTATTAATTTTATCGATGCTTTGGATTTCTCAGCTGTATCTACAAATATAAATTCCGTTATTTTATTGCACTTATAACAAAGCAAGTTTAATTCTGTTAAAAGAATATTTATATATATTTTTAAAGTTTTATTGTCTAAACAACCTATGAGAATGAAAGGAGACAAAGTCCATGTTAGTCTTTCAAACTAGTTGTCTTTTAATATTTCCCTCTCTTTCTATTTCAGTTTACTGCAGTTTGCAAATATATGTCTTCTTACTCTCAATTAATGTTAATATGTTGTAGTTGGAGCTACAATCCTGAATTAAATGTGTTGTGGAAACATTTTCATTAGGAAGTAAATGGAAAACGTCTGTTATTACAGGTATTTAATATGAAACCACTTCAAATAATAATTCCTTCACGAGAGGATCCGGACAGTCCAATTATTGACTTGGATCTTCATCTTCCGTTGTTGTGTTTCAAGCCAAAGCAGGTGCTGCAGGTAAAACTAATTGATACTTTAAAAACGTGTTAGGGATTGGCAGTACTGGTCATTGGTGGTTTAGAAAAATCAAGATGTTTAGTCACTGCAAAACCATTTTAAGCCCAGGAATTCAGAATAGTATTAGTTTGCGCATTAGAGATATGGCACAATAAAAGACACTTTCCAGTAAGGTGTTCTGTTATTCGTAGATCAGATTAGATTAAGGCATATTGGATTTATTTCACCTGTGATTTAGCAATAGGTGCTAAATTTCTTAAGCATATAATTTAAATTATAAATGCCCAAGCTGATTGACAGATTTTATAAAAAATAAACGTTAATTACTACATGCATTTCTACAAGGTTCATAAGAACCTTCTTCATGTGTAAGAAAGGGACCTGCAGGCTGGATTGGTAACAGATGGCACTCTAATATAAATAAAATGTAAATGGTGTAGAAAGACAAGAAAATACAAAAAGCTATTTGCAAATAATTTTTTTCAATGTTTCATAGAAATAATTTTGGTTTGGAGCATCCTTTCTACGTTTTCTGATCCAGGTTTTCTGATCCAGGTCCCTGCTCTGAGGCCACTTGTGAAGTTAAATTACGTTGCTCAAGGTCATTGATATTATTGGTTCCACATTCTCTAAAAACAGCAAATTAGAGGCTCTTTCCAGGGATGCTTTTAAACCTCCTCAGTCCTGAAAGCAGACAATACTGGCTTATTTTTTTTTGATGTAGCCATTCTTCAACCCATGGGGGCTTCTGCCCACTGGTATGTGTTATGAATAAAGCTATCTCAAATTCTAAATGGTCCTCTGTGACTGGGACATCTGGAGAATGGAGCTTTATGTCCTAGCACCTCTATGAGATGTCCCACTTACCGCATTAGGCTTGAATTCATCCCACCTAACTTGTGGCACCTGAGGTTGGTGCTTAGCTGCTATTGGGTCCCTCTCTGCCGTCAGTGGAAAAGGGTGGACATCTCCCAGTTAGCTTCCTGAATTGCTCTGGGAAACCACTGCTCTCCAGTGGCACTGCGAGGAATGTGACTAGCTAGAGTCTAGAAGTTCAGCTGAGATGTCTAAAACCTAGATAGTCTTTGTGTTCATCATCAAAGACAGTTTTGCTTATATCTGGGTATTTTTTACAGGCTTTGTACAGTCTAATACCTTTAAAGAAAGGTGACAGGTCTCAGTAATTCAGCTAAATCCTAGCCTCATTGACACTGGTGGCCAAACTCTCATTGATTTCTGCTGTCACTTCAATTGTCCCTGCTTCTATGTTTTCTTCTCTTCTTAGTTTTGTAAGAATCCTTAAGTGGACATTATATCAGTTTGTAAATACATAAAGTAGCTTTTAGAAAAAACAACTTGGGAGGCTGAGTTTCGCAAGCAGATGAAATATTTGTGCCTATCTAGTATGTTCTGGATATAACTCTTCATCAACGTTCAACATCTTGGGTTTTTTTTTTTCCAGATTATGACCTGTATTTTGACTGAGCAGAGAATAGTTTTCTTCTCTTCTGATTGGGCTCGGCTGACGCTCGTTGCTGAATGCTTTATGTTGTACCTTCATCCTCTTCAGTGGCAACACACTTTTGTGCCCATTCTCTCTCGGCATATGCTGGATTTTGTCATGGCCCCGACATCTTTTCTTATGGGATGTCATGTTGATCATTTTGAAGAAGTTAGCACGGTATGTTTTAGACTATTATAGCTCTTTCTGTTCACTTTTAATGCGCTTGTCCCCTTAATTCTTTCAGGTGCCCCATCCCTGGAGGGGTTCAAAACCAGGTTGGATGGGGCTTTGAGCAACCTGGTCTGGTGGGAGGTGTCCCTGCCCATGGCAGGGGGGTTGGAACTCGATGATCTTTAAGGTCCCTTCCAACTCTAACCATTCCATGATTCCATGCATCTAGAAAGTTGCTTTGTTATTTAGGTGTGTGAGAAGTGAAGAAGTGAAAAGGGATGGAACCATATTGATGTGACCCCTGGCTTATTGGAAAAATCTTGTTATTGTATCCCTTACCTTTCTCTTCTTTGCAGGATAATATTATGATTTTTGTGAGTTCACGTTTCATTTGGGGAAAAACTCTACTTATGTGTCATTTGTAAGATTGGTGAGATTCTAATTTGCTCAGAGTTGTGTGAGATGAATTAGGTGCCTTTTGCAGGCAGCTGGGTTAAGATTGAGCGTGCACTTGAAAAAAAACCTGTAATGATGCTGCTGTTCCCCATGGTGGAGTTAGATATTTAATAAAATAAGAAAGAAAAAGCAATGTAAAGAACATAATCTCACAATTTTGCTAAGATTTTGTGGGTCTTTTTTTCAGTATCTTACTTAGCTAAGCCTCTTTTTTGGTTACCTAAAAAGATTCAAGAAAAACTCAGCTTCTAGGGCAGGGCTAATGTGAATATACTTTTTTGAGGGTGTCACATCGTTTTTCTGTGAGTGTTTGAAACCGAACACAGAGAAATTGTGTAAATTTATATTAGATTAATCCATCCGATTATAAGACAAAACAAAACAGTTCTAGTCAAGTCCAAAATGAGCAAAGAATTAAGTTAAGATGAAATAAATAATTTGAATTTTTTTTTGTTAGCAGTAAGATGATGTCACTATCAGAAACAAGTACAGATTAGAAAACACACTTTGATATAATTTGAAAGATTTTATGTTTGTTTACATATACTGTGTTACAGTCTGATCTTAAAGGTTATTAAAATTGCAAACTCAGAGATCAGCAAGGGCTTTACCTGCAGATGATTTTTTTTCTCCGTTAGCATGTGTTTGAGACTCTTAGTATATAAACACTCCCTCTCCCAGGCACCCCACAGGGTAAGTACAGGATTAGATGCTGTAAATGAGCTTTTAGGGAGCTTCTTCGCATATATATATATGGTTTTGTACATATCTTCATGTGTGTACCTTTTTGAGGATAAGCTTAGAGATCCACCATTAATTTAATACTGTATGAAAAGCATATTAGGTTATCGAATGTTTGTGTACAGAGATGAGTATCTATAAGTTTAATGACATCTATTTGTCTGTAAATTAATTATTTAGTTATCTGTATGATCTCTACTTGGGAGGGAAAAAAGGCAGTAATTTTTTGTTTTATCTTCTTGGTGAAATAATTAATTGCCTGAGAACTATATAAAGAAGTCAGAAATGGTTTTACAGTATATTTACAGTCATTCTATTTTCTTTTGTTAAAAGGAAACAGAAGACTTAATTCTGATTAATATTGATAATGGAGATATTACACATTCAAAAATGACTGCAGAGGAAACTGAAATTCCAGATGTTCCAGCACATGCAGCAGAAACTTTCATAAAAAGGTAAAAAGATGTTGAAGTCGTGCCTATCACAGCACAGAAATCGTGCTTGACCCCCTTTCTAAGCTTTGTGTTTTGTATTATTTGTTATATTATTTCATTCATATAAAACCCACTGTACTTGGTAAGGGAAAATTGAAAGTGCCAATTAGTTACTATACAGGTAACTTTAAGCAATCAAAATCATAACCATATTTTTTTTTGCAACTCCTAGAATGCTTGTTTCTTTTCTGTTACTGATACTGGTTATTCTCTGAACTTGACGGTTCTTTACACAGAAGACTGAGTGCGCTGTGATTTATATGCACTCGAGGTATTCCCAGGAATCTTGTTGGCTTGTCAACACTTGCAAATCAAGCTTGCGCCTTCTCAAGCTGGAAGATGTGTGAGGCCTAAGTGGCTTTTTCTTTAAAAGTTATGAAAAAACTCGGTGGTGGTAGGATGTGACTTGATGCTTTTCTTCTCTGCGTAGGGTGGAGAGTCTTCAGCTGCATTATGATCTAGAGCTCTGCCATCTCCGGGCCAGCACGGATCTTGGTGAACTCCAAACGCGCAGAAGGGCTTGGCAACAGAAACTGAATACAGAAATTCAGCAAACGACTTTACAGTTCATTGTTAATATCTTTAGGTGAGTGGATATAGTGTTTTTTATTAGAAGAGCATATGGTACCGGTGAAGACACTTCCACTATCACTGAAAATACTCTTATTTTGTCTTACTTAAGAGATTTACAAAATATCTATAAAGTTTTGTGAGGGAGCAGACACAGTCTTGGTCATTTTTGTTAGAGGAGAATGAATTCAAGCTGGGACAGGGTAGAAGAGCTGAGGGCGGGAGTGGGAGTTCAGAACACCTGGGTGTGTTTTGGTTGATGGAACAAATGCTGAGAATGGGTGAGAGATACCTGGAGATTGCAACCGCATGAGAATGAAGGAGAGAGAGGAAATGTTTAAGTCCAAGGACAGAGTGTCAGCGCAAGAAATTCTGGGTGTTGAGTGTGTTTGGTACTGACATTTTAATAATGGAATAGGTTTGTGGGTTTTTTTTTCTCTAGAAAAAGGTCTAGCTATGCTAATTTTCCTTGTTCTTAATCTAATGTAATGCGTTGATGCCCACAGTTGCTTTCTCTTACCGGTCTGGGTACTGGTTGTAAATCCTGCTATTACTTGCTTGTATTTGGGGAAGGAATGGAAGGGTGGTACGTGATTTGCACAAAAAAATGCAGCAAACGGATGGCTGGTTCGCAGATTTCTTTTCATTTCTTCATTTCTTTTTACATGTACATAGCTGACCTTGAAAACAAAACTGCCTACCTATTTCTAAAGGATCTGATTGTATGGATGGAGGTCTGCAAATAGCTGTGCAAATAACCATCCCCAGCTGTTCCTTCCTGCCTCTTGCTGGAGATGATGCTCGCTTTGCATCGGCTACCAAATTGCTTACAGGAATGTTTCCTATCACTTTCAGTCTGAAGTTGCTGGCTTAATTTCTATAGGTTAATTTCTGTAGTCCAAATACCAGGTCTCTGTTACCCCGCTCACTTATGTTGGGCAGTTTAGGGAGTCTTCGTGCAAGTGGCCGGGCCCTCCGGGGGGAAAACTGCTGCTGGGCATGGAGGATAGAACAGACTTTATGGCTGGATATGGAAAATGAAATGCATTTCCAACCTGATGTGCTACCGCTGTGGGATTTGGTGGATTTCGGTGTTTGGCAACAATATGTTCCTGATAAAGATGAGGAGAAATGCATTTTGCTGCTGACAGCTTGAACTCTTTAACGCACTAAACGCTTGGCTACAAAAAATGAGCAGCTGCTTTGCTCCCGAAGAGATAATATGTTTTGCAAAGGGGTTGATTCTTCTCTTACTTTCTTTCTCCTTTCCTTCAAACTTTCTTTCCTTGTTCTCTTTTTCAGCCTTGTTTCTTCTGTCTTCTAATGCTGTATCTACCAGCGTCCAGGAGTGAAGGAAAGTAAAATCTCTGATGCAATTGTGCTGCCAGTTGCTACTGTCTTCAGTGAAGCCCTGTAGTCTTTCTGTGTGTGTGTAGGTTTCATGTTTAAAGCAAACAATGCTAAATTATACAGAATTATATAGAACTATATACTTTTACTAGCCATCTTTTTTTTCCTGAACTGTTAATGGGCTTTTATCACTGAACTATGAAAGACAAGCGATGTGTAGACCTGTCAGGTCTCTGCATGGGTAACAGATTCCCCTTTTGTACTTAGATTCAAGTCTTAGCTCCAACTTATTTTCTTCATTCATATTATTTCATGGGGATTTTTTATTCCTCAATACCCAGCATGAGTAGATGAATTAGGATGTAATAATAAAAGGAGCCCTGACTTCAGCCACTTGCACGTAACTAGCTTAAATAACTTATCATTTCTTACACCCAGACTTCTTTTCAGAGAACAGCTTTTTTATGAAAAACTCCCACTTTCTGCTCCTGAAACAACTTTTCCTGGCTCACCTTTAGGGCACAGAAGTTACTATTGATGTCTGGTTTTCCAGGGATAGTGTAGGGTGTCTGCTGCCTCCTGGGACCGTGCATATACTGAAATATGCATCAATGCTCTAACTGGCTTTCTCTTTTATTTCGATATTTCTGTCTCTTTAGCTTAACACAATTTCCAGTTATTGCTGGCTTTATGAGCAGAGCCTGAGAATGCAGCAAAAATTATGTAATCTATAATGGTTCATGTACAGTGTGAGATCAGATCACATCTTTCAAATCGCCCATGTAGACAGGCAAACTTGTCTTTTTAGCGCTCCAGATGGGTCGTATGTGATTCAGGAACTGTGTGTGTAAATATAATTCCGGAATTGTAGCCTAAGTCATGACTTAAACATATAGAAACTCCTCTGTGGGTTACTAAAATTGATCCCACAGACTCTAAGTGAATTTGCTGATTTGAAATTACAGTGGCAGCAGACAGCCTGTCTTACTTGTTAAAAGAGTTTCCATTCTTTTTCTGTGATTCAGTAACTCAGACTTGTTCATTAAAACGAAGCCTTCTGATACTGCAGCATATTTCTATTTTGCCTTCTGATGCTGCAACAAATTTCTAGTAGTACCAGTGGGTGCTGCTATGGCAAAAGTGCAGCTTGCTTACAAATCTCCAAGCATATTTATCTATTTATTTATTTTTGTCTCCAGGGAGGTGAAAGACCATCTAAATTATGAACACAGAGTGTTTAACAGTGAAGAATTTCTGAAAACAAGGGCAATCAGTGACCAGCCATTTTACAGAAAGGTAAATTCAGTGTTAAATATGTTGTGATTCTCTGTTATTAATCTGTATCTTAGAATTAATGCCAAAAATTAATAGAGTGGTCACAGTTCGGTCTTTGTGGTGCTGTTTAACCACCAACTTTCACAGAATGCTTCACCAAATATCTTTTATTTACTATACAGAGATAAAATTGTAGACAGCATTTTGGAGAGCAGGGTACTATGTCATTCCAGAGCAAATTAAATGTAGTTCCTTGGGGGTGAGATTAACCTATGGCAGATGGTCAGTAAAGCCACATCTAAACTGTATTTTAAGTGCAGGCTCCTGTCCAGACCGTTTGGACTGAAGCCCATCCGTAGACGTGAGTTTTCAGTGAGGCTGTGGGTGCAGCAGAAGGGAGCTGAAACGGCACCAATCAAAGTATTTGCTTTATCTCCAGCCTGAGCGATGGGGCACGGAGCTGGAGATGCCTGGTTGGCTCCGGGCTGTGTGCCTGTTTGCCACCGTGTGTCACAGCGAATGCTGCTGACTCCGAGTGGCACTGGTGTCCCTAGGGCCTGCAGCGTGACAGGGCATGTGTGACATAGGTTGATTTTTAGCTTACATGAGCTTTACCGGGTATAACTCTACCTTACTTTTATGTGCTGGTGAAGCCCATGAAGTAATATTCAAATAGTGCATAGCCTCGGGCAGCCCCAATAGTGCGAAAGAGGCGCCAGAGGCTAAAGGACAACCTGAAACCCCCACTTAGTTTTTCTTAGCCCTTCTGCCAACTCAGCTCATTAGATACGGAGTTTGAAACACTGTAGGGGTGGGGAGTTTTTCCATACAAGCCCATACAAACGGAATTCACCTTTTGCACCTGCCCTGATCAGCTTGATCCTTCCATTAGCATCAGCTTGATCTGCTGAAGCTCAAAAATGACTCAGTTTTTACCCAGTGTATCCAGGGAACCAGGTTTATATGAAGGATGCAAGTCTGATTTCCTCTGGAGCGTAGACAGTAGCGGCACATCAGTCTGCCTCTTCTGTAATTGGGTAGGTTTAATTTTCTCGTTAAGTGGAGAGTGTCTTGGTCACCGGGCTGTAGGATTTAGAGCAGTTCTCCATGCCCTTGGTGTCAGACTGTCACTGACCATTGGAGGGTGGAGATCCTTTGAAAAGGAAGGGAAAAGATAGGGGGAACAGAGTGAAAGGAGCAGAGAGAGAAGGAGAGATTAGGAGTATGCAGGTTCCTGCAAGAATATCTTGTAGTGTTAGAGTACTTCACCCAAAAGTGGGAAGGTTGAGAGTTTCATCCTTGCTATTATTTTACATTAAACTGTTTGCACCTGATTAAATTAATATTTGCCTTCAAAGAATTAAACTAAACCGTTGTGTATTTGAGAAACAGAATTTGCTAAGGGTTTGTGTCTAGCCACAGACAGTGTTCTAGGAGAACTTGGTCTTGACACAGAAGCCGAAATCCAAAGTTATAAACTCTTGTGATTTTTTTTTTTTTATTTTTTTTTTTAAACCGTCATGATTATTAACCAAATAAAAAGTTTACCTTAGTTAAATGAAAAAATAATTGTTTGGAAGAATGTTACCCTGAACTGGGAGTGTCTGTGGTCAATACCTAATTTCTGAAGGGATGCAAGACATCTTTCTCAGCTTCTTGCACCCATTGATGCAAACATTACGTAGTAGTTTTTAACAGATAATTTATTAAGCAGTTCTGTTTTCTAACCAACTGTAAGACACTTTGTGCTGTTATTTAAACTTCTCGAAAGTAAAATATTGTGTCTTCGCTTTCTTTGGTGATGCTATAGTTTGTTTAACCAACCTGTGGGATGAATCTTAAAGAGGAAAAAATGTTTGTTGGATAAAGCTTGCAACACTAGCAAATGTACTTAAAACCAAACAAACAAAAAAAGAAAAATGAAAAAGAACCTATACTATGTCATTAGGAGAGAAATTAATCTTGCCAGAATTTCAAATGAATAGAAACAATGAAAATATGCTATAAGTTAAATAGTGGCAATTTTATGAATTGAAATTTAAAATTCATTTGCAATTCAGATGTGCAGATTTAAGAAGAGCTTTGAGCAGTTGACTCACGTAAATACCAAGTAATCACTGAAATACCAGGTTTGCTTTCAAATATGTCTTAGAAGATAACAATAAGGAGTAGTTACTGGTGGTATCTAGAATTCTGTTAAGAGAACTCCAGAAACCATTAGAAAGGACCCTTTCAGTTCCTGCAGCTGGTCATTTCCCGTACATACAATTGTCAACAAAATGTGCCATCTACTGGAGAAATACTTAAAAGCAGAAATCTTCATGTTTTTGTAGATGTCTTTCTGTTAGTAAGTTTGTAAGGGCTGGAGGTTGTATAAACACAAAGGCACAATTTCTGATTATAAAAATATTGTCTCCTGATGAAGTTTGCATCTGATTTTCTGAATGGAATAGTTTTCTGAGAGCTCTCCGCTAGGACTAACGTTTATCAAATATTCATGTTGTGTTGCCTCAAACCCTGGCTTTTTTCTTGTTTAAATTTGAAATGGTGGGAAATGGTAGCTTTCCACTTTTCTTTAATTCACCATTGACGTCTTTTACAGTGTCCTCTCTCCTAAAACTAGCAATTTGACCTTTTGGATATTATTTCTGGATGACACCATGATAATTGCCTTATTAGGGAACAATTTTGGGGGTTTACCAGGAGAAAAGCTGACAATATTAGCATCACTCGGTTATAGGCAGAAAATACACTGTTAAACTTCAGTAGCTAAAACTGTCTGTTTTGCTCAGTATTTCTCATTTTTATTTGAAAATACAGTCAGAGATTACTGTTTGCAACTCAGTTTATATGAAAGTACAGAAAATGAATGGAAACTTGAGTAAGTTCTTCTGTTGTTGAAGCTTTCAAATGAGCTGGTGAAGGGTCTAGAGCACAAGTCTATGAGGAGCTGCTGGAAAAATTTATTCACTGAGAGGGTTGTCAAGTACTGGAACAGGCTGCCCAGGAAGTGCCACCATCCCTGGAGGTACTTAAAAGACATTTAGACATGGTGTTGAGGGACATGGGTTAGTGGTGCTTTTGTCAGTGCTAGGTTTATGGTTGGACTTGAGGAGTTTAAAGGTCTTTTCCAACCTAAATGTTTCTATGATTCTATGATTTTTGGTTTTGTGATCGCTAAATGGGAAATTCTCAGCTTTGTGTATGTAAAGGTAATAAAAATAAGCAAAACATGCTAATAAAAATGTATTTTGTAAATGATCCACAATTAACCAGCTTGTGTCTTGCAGGTTTTAGAGACCTACATGTTTCACTCTTTTCTGAAAGCTCGTCTGAACAGAAAGATGGATGCTTTCGCTCGACTTGAGTTGAGTACCCAGTCTGAGGAGGACAGGTAAAGTTTTCTCTTTCCTTGGTCTGGTCTTGAATCTTCTATTGATATCAGTAATAAAACCCCTTTTGACTGTATCTGGAAGAGATTAGGTTATCTATGCATAAGGTATAACCAATTGATAGGACATTTTATTAGGCTTACTGTAAAAAGGTGATATGAACATGTCCAGCCATGGCTGTTGAAATTGTAAATTGATACTTTAGTTGTAACCTTATACTAATACCAAAAAAAATATCTGTTAGTAAATTTGTATGTCTGTATACTAAATTTTAAAGCTAGTTATATAATTTTAAAATTATTTTTCTCAGATTTAACTTGATGTTTCATACGCCGAGAAGACTGACAATGGAGAAAATGGCTTCGAAACGATTTAATCAGCAATACGTGATCAATAGGCGTATGGTAATTAGTATGCCTAATCTGCAAGATATCAAGCTGCCAGAGGGCCCTACTAGAAATTCCTCACTTCGAAGGATAGACACAGGCGTTGGTAAGGGAAGAATTTGTTGGACAAATACAGTGTCTTTTCTGTTGTCCTTATGGGTGACATCACGGAATAATTTTCCCAGAAGCAGTGTCAGATGCTGGAAAGAAATAGCGAGCTGGGGTGTTTTGAGCCAGGGCCTGTCTGTGCTGCTTCTTGCACCTTAAATCAGCCTGTAACCTGCTGGAAGTTTCGCTGTGTCGTAAAAGGCTGAATGCTCACAGTAGAATTGATGTTGTAGAATCGCTTCTTGAGTCAGTAACCATGTTTGGTCCTTACCCACCTTATGTCCAATTCTCCTCCGCCTTTAAGCATATCGCCGTTTCACAAAGCAAGTCCTATAGAAACAGTGTTTTGTTTGCTTTTTTCCTTCCCAGAATTGATATTAGCAGATTAGGGAATATTCTGATAATAAGGAGGGCGGACACAGAAATGTATTTGTGTCCCTGGCACAACTGTAATCATACGAGTTTTGTGTGATGCGATCGCCTGTTGCGGTGACGGGGATTCTTTTTTGTTGTCTGTGGTATGGCTGGTTGTGATGCTACTCGTATGTTTACTCACCACTTGTGCTAATCAGTGTACTTGTTTGTTGGTTTTAGCTGTGAAAATGCCCTCCAAATCAGTCAGTACGTTCAAAATCCCAGAAATTCACTTTCCTCTGATGTTCCAGTGTGTTCACTCCTACTATACGGACTTCTTCAACCATCTCAGCAAAGCTATAAATACCTTACCGCCCGATAACTCAGCGTTGCTGGCAAGGTACTTCTACCTCCGGGGACTTATTAGCTTGATGCAAGGGAAACTACTAAATGCGCTTTCTGACTTTCAGAACCTAGATAAAACAGACTTGAGAATTTTCCCTACTGACCTTGTAAGAAAAATAGTGGAAACCATGCCTCCTTCTGAGCGTTTTCAAGCAGACCGCAAGCCTGAGCTGAAGAAGCTGATAAGTCGAGTGATGGAAAAACAGAGAGAAGTTATGAAAATAGATGACCACGTGAAAAATTTTGAATTGCCAAAAACACACATGCAACTGGATGATTTTGTGAAGCGAATCCAGGAATCTGGAATTGTCAAAGATGTAGACACTATACATCGGTTATTTGATGCCCTAACAGTAGGTGGGTATAAGATACATTTTTAGTGGCCGTATACATTGGTCCAATGACAATTTCAAACCTTTTCTTTTTTTATGAACCAAAATAATTTTTTTCTCTCCAGTTGTTTTTCTTTTTAATTACTATTCAACAATTTCTGGGCCTCTAAAAACTCACAATATGTGAGCTTTATGGACAGTTTTATTTAATTCGGGTAATTATAGAGAATACATTAATGTATACAAGAATGTCTATACTTGATTCTTTGGTTTTATTGTGGATGCTACTTATATTTGGGCACACAACTTACAGTTTTTCTGGTTGTACAGGTGAGGTGGTTTTGTGATCTGATGGTGTGCAGTTCTGCTTTGGCAGTAAAGTGAATACAGGACTGTCCTAATTGCTAATGGAAAATACCTTTGTGTTGTAAAACCACTTGATACCACAACAAAGTGGCAGTCTGTTAAAAATAAACTACCAAAATCCAGAATTCAGGTAGTTGTAGTTAAACTCCTCTTGGATGGTCGTCATAGCAAGAGGAGAGGTTATGTTTATGTTTGAGAGGACTTTCTTCTCTCCTGAATGAGATCTGAATCTCATGATCGATTTCTAAAAACATAGTTTGCGAGTGTTTTTATAAAATACTATTCACTTCTCTTTCGGTGTGGAGTTACTCTGGTAACTGTTGTATTTTTGTGGCCACAAAGAATTAAACATTGGCCAGAGGTAGCACGCCTCTTCCAAGAACTTATGTTTGAGATTCTGTTGTCCAAACCCTTGAATTCTTAGAATAGTTAATTACTTAGAATGCCTATTGCTGAAGTATTTAACTATAGCTTTTATCCCAGGTCGGTAAGTTTGTGATATAATAGCATTCAATAGAATAAAGAACTGGAAGATCATGATGGAAAGCATTCAGTGCAGTAGGGAAGTTACAAATCCATCCTCTGACTGGATTTTTGGTGTGAATTTAAAAAAGCAACTCACAGTGTTTTCTCCCTCCCTCTGTACAGCAGGAAGGGAGGATGCCAGATGCACGGGACCTGTGCCCTAGGCTAACTACAGACCAATCTTCTCTTCAAGAGAAGAATTATGTCTCTTAACTCTTTACCAGGCGTATTTGTTATGGTTTTTGCATCTTGCTTACCCATGATGCTGTTAGAAGCACAATTATAAAATTACTGTCTTTTAAAGCTGTCTTTCTCTGCAAATCTGTATAACCGTTTCTGATATTAAATAAGTTTTAACAATTTTTTAGGACAGCAGAAACAGATCGATCCTGAAACCTTCAGAGATTTCTACAACTACTGGAAAGAAACTGAAGCAGAAGCTCAAGAGGTGAATCTGCCACCGACAGTAATAGAGCATCTAGATAAAAATGAATGTGTCTACAAGTTATCCTGCTCAGTTAAAACTAACTACGGTGTAGGGAAAATAGCTCTGACCCAAAAGCGCTTGTTCCTTTTGACAGAAGGAGGCCGTCCTGGCTACGTCCAGATTGCTGCTTTCAGGGATATAGAGGTGAGCACCAAGTGACTTCTTGTTCTCTTGTGTGTCTATGGATATAGGCCATGTTCCGTGCTGCAGAGATCTGTCTCTCAACTTAAAAGTTTCAGGAAGGAGTGTAGGAAACAAGTCTGAAGTCAGTAACTTCAGAGTGACTAGATGAAATTCTGGGTCTTTGGACCAAGAATTTCAGGGCTGATGTAGTACAGTTTGCCAGCTGCTAGGATGACATCGAGTAAAAATCTAGAGGTCATAACCTCTAGATGTAAAGAAGGGTGCAAAGCACAGCACATGGGATTTAGAGCTCACAAAGTTTAATAGCATGAACATTAATTTTGCTAATTTGACTGGTGTGAGGGAGCCAGCTTGTACTCTCCGTGTAGCAAAGTCTGTATGTTGTTGTTTGAAACTTACATTTTCGTAAAAAAGTCTCTGTTTCATGGTTTGTATGGAGAATTGAAATCATGAGCTGTAATTTTAAGTAGAGAAAGGTGTCCTGTAGGAGCCATTGAGGGTGCTGGAGCATGTCCAGAGAAGGGCAATGAAGCTGGTGCGGGGTCTGGAGAACAAGTCTTATGAGGAGAGGCTGAGGGAGCTGGGGTTGTTCAGCCTGGAGAAAAGGAGGCCGAGTGGAGACCTTATCACTTTCTAAACTACCTGAAAGGAGGGTGTAACAAGGTGGGGATTGGTCTCTTCTCCCAAGTAACAAGCCATAGGACATGAGGCCTCAAGTTCCTCCGGGGGAGGTTTAGATTGGATATTAGAAAAAACACCTACACTGAAAGCGTTACCAAGCATTGGAACGAGCTGCCTAGGGGAGTGGTGGAGTCACCGCCCCTGGAGGTATTTAAAAGACGTGTGGATGTGGGTTGGAGGGACATGGTTTGGTGATGGTTTTTGTCAGTGTTACATTGATGGTTGGACTCGATTATCTTCGAGGTCCCTTCCAACCCAGGCAATTCTCTGATTCTACGAGTACTGCACCTTAGCTCTGATTTCACTCTGTATCTTCCTCGCTTTCTGTGTTTCCTTACATTCCCAGGATGTTAAGAGCACGACTGTAGCTTTCCTTCTTTTGAGAATACCTACTCTGAGGATTAAAACATCATCTAAAAAAGAAGTCTTTGAAGCTAACCTTAAAACCGAGTGTGATCTCTGGTACCTGATAGTGAAAGAAATGTGGGCTGGAAAGAAACTGGCGGATGATCACAAGGTATAAATATGGGAATTTCTAACCAAATAAGTCTGAAGTGTGTGCTTTCTGTCTCTGTTCTAAATAATTAATGCCTCAGTCTTAGAATTTCTAGGTTTCAACAATGAATAGCTAACTAATAAACTTTTATTTTTTTGTAACTTCTAAATGTAATACTTCTGGAATAGTACAAAAAATTAAAAATAAACATTTAAAAATATAGGATATTTTTTCTTCTCATCCATTGGCATGGAACTTTTAATTTATTGACTAGTTTTGTGAAATAGTTTCTTAAGTTCACAATGTGTGAGAATAGTTATCCTAACAAACAGGAAATTTTTCCCCACCTTGCTTCAAAATACAATGTACAGAAAGAGTTTTGCTGTTCTGGAACCCCGGTGGCTCTAGATCCTTTCAATGAATAGAGCAAGATGTATTCTTCTGCCACAGAAACCTTGAGAAAAACGATCGTATGACCAAGGTTTCCGTTTAAACCACGTAATTCTTCGTGACTGCTGAATTTAATAGTGAAAATGTAGTTTGGTGGTTCTTCAGGAGGGATTTGAATTGTTTTAAGCAAGATGAAGCATAATGCTTACTTCCCTCCTGTGAAGAAAGAAGGGTGTTCATCCTGTGTTCGCTGCGTGTTTTCCACCAGTGCCAGTCATGTGGTTTCGTTTGCACCTCCTGTGTCAAGATTGTGCCAGATCTGAAATAATTCCTTTGGGGTAATCAATTAATGCTGGCTCCTGGAGTGGAATGTGTGATGTGGGAGCAGGGTTTGACTGCAAGTGGCGTGAATTACGCAGCAACTGGCTCGTGCTTGTGCTAAGCGTGTCGTGGGTTGCGGTTGTTGAATGTGGAGCCTTGTAAGAATAATGAGCAACAGATAAACTACAGTAAGATCTTTGTCTTTAGGATCCTCAGTATATTCAGCAAGCACTGACAAACGTTCTCCTGATGGATGCTGTGGTTGGTGCCCTGCAGTCCTCCAAGACCATATATGCGGCCTCCAAACTGTCTTATTTTGACAGGATGAAAAATGAAGGTCAGTCACGTAGCGATGCTACAAAGCCTGCTGTTGTTGCATCATCTGTCTCGGCTCTTTCTGTTTATATTCTGGTTTTCAAACTGATTATCTGTAAAAATAGGAAAAGATGTTAGTTTGATTTCACTTTCACAGATGTAGTTTATTAAATAGAATTAATAGAAAGCTTACGGGTTTGTGGTTTTTTTGGCATGGTATGTCTGTCTCACGGTTGGATGATGTGTTTTTATTGTGGTTGTTTAGAAAGCTCGGGTGTTGTACGTGGGCTTCTGCTACCAGAACTCATACCAATGGTGTTTGGGCTGTCTTAGTCAGCTATGGCTAGAGGGAAGGAAAAGTGAGAAATGCGAATAAACGGTGCAGAATTATTATTTCATAAGAATTATAGATCTACTTCTTACATCTTAGGTGTGTGTACTTCATGACTGTTTAAAAATCTATTTTAGTGCCTATGATGGTCCCCAAAACAACTTCAGAGACACTAAAGCACAAGATCAATCCCTCAGCTGGGGAGACATTTCCACAGGCAATAGATGTCTTGCTTTATACGCCAGGTAAGGCGATGTATTGCTTTCTTTATGTTAACTCAGCTTTAATTAGCCTATAAAGCATGTTATCTCATAACACCTGGTATTATGACTGCCTGATTTTGTTCACATTCTGATGTGCTTTGGTTGTGTGTTGAATACTAAACCAGAAAATCATTAAAAAAGAACAATAACGTTGCATATTAAGGTACTCCAAGGCATAGGTTTCACAGTCTTAATTTGTCTTCCTGTGTGTATATGCCTTATAATAGACCTCAATTATGTGTTAATGTGCTGATTTCCCATTAAGACTTCTGCTTCATTTATTGAGCAGGGTGGATGAATGATGCTCCACCATTGACCAATATGCATTGTTATTTTCTTATTTTCCAGTAGATTCATATGAGGGGGGGGTTGGTTGAACCGCAGTGCAAGGAATAGAGTTTCCACCTCTTGAAATCCCAGCCAGACCTATGTGCCGGTGACTCTCCTTGGATAGTACGTGATCTAATGTACTATCCATCGCATGCAATTTAAGTTGATCCCTGAAGAAAGCATTATCAATTTCCTTGTGAGCTTTTGTGTGATACTTGGCACATTTATATCTGACTAATTCAAAAAGCCCTGGAAAAAAAAAAATAGAAAAAGAGAAGTTAAGGACTGGGCATGAATTTCAGTAGCAGATATGTTACTTCTGGAAGTTCGTAACTCTTAACTTCATAACCTTACTAGTCTTCTGATGTAAGATCATATGTAATTCCTAGTATTTGGGCAATTTGAGACAAAAGGGGAAAGTTAGTGTCATTCCAAAGTTAAGAAAGTGGGCAGGAGCTACTGCATGTGGGTGGCGGTGGGTTTGGTGGTGCTTTTCTTTCTTTGTAGTATGAGGTTTCAAAGTGCAGCTCAAATGGAGCAGATGGAGTGGATTTATTAGTTGTATTTCATAGGGATTAAAAGCCGTCCTGCAATCCCAGTTAGCTAAGTACTTCGTTGTCAATGAAAAAGATTCTCTCTGCTCTGAATGACTTTGAAGCGTAAGATTAAACCATAAGGTGAACTCAAGAAATAGATGAGAACGAGCACAAATTCTTTGTGAAAGCTGTGTCACTCATTAACTGCTGATGTAAGTTCCAGAACACACGTGCGTTTTGTTAGGAAGCTGCTCTGCCTAATAATGGTTTTGCCACGTCTCCAAAACTGGTTTATTTTCTTTTATCGCTTTGACATTCCCTGCTTCATTTCTAGGGCATCTCGACCCTTCAGAAAGACCTGGCAATGCTCATCCCAAACTATGGTGTGCTTTAAATGAGGGGAAAGTGGTGGTCTTTGACGCATCTACCTGGTCTATTCAACAGCACTGTTTCAAAATGGGCCGCTCTAAACTGGTAAGACTGACACACACATCACAGTTCCTGCCTTGGCTCGGTGTTTTTATTGCTCTAGCCTGTATGACCCTGAATCACTGTCCTTCTTTAGAAGTTGTAGAAAGACATTTGAGTTGCCTGGGCTTCAGTTAACTTGGAGAAATAGAGATTTTTGGAGAAAAATGGAAAGGAGGAGGTTGACAAAACAAGTCAACCTGTTTCATAACAAAATAATTCATAACAAAAGAAGTCAGCTGGTGGGAAGCGACGGATTGAGTATCAGAAGGGCCTGCTGACCTAATGGCGTGGCTTCTTGGTGCTAGAGGGTGGGTTTGAAACAGTTTTGGAGAAAGAATAGCGGAGAGAATCAATATAAAAAGAAGATGAGACGAGCCCTAAGACTGGATGAAAACTCAATTGTGCTCTGAAGAACTGGAAACTGGGGAAAGGTGTAAGGAAACCAGGTGGACGATACTGAAAAAGAGATCCAAAAGAAGATGACTCAACCAGCAGGTTAAAGAGTTGCTTGTGAAAGACCACCTGAAAAAAAATAACTCTTTTTGATGAAACTGAACTAGAGCGGCAGACTGAGTGAAAAACAGGCAGGCAAAGGGATTTGATAGGTCACTTGAGTGAAAGCTGAGAAACATCACCGTGGATGAGCGTGGGAAAGAGTCAAAAAGGCAGTGGTAAAGCTAATGGTGAAGAACTGAGTGGAGGGAAGATGGAAATCCAGGAGAAGGGTTGGATACTGACTTATTCTAAAGAAGAGAGGAAGAAATTTTGGAACTGATGGGACTCAGGACGGAGAGAAATAAAGAGTTTCTGAATGGGGGGCAAGCTTCAAAGAGCTTCTGAATGCTGTCCAGAGGCATCAGAGAAGACAGTGTTTTCTTAGACAATCCAGAAGAGAGAACTACAGTAACTTCTGTGGTTTCCCCAATGCTCTTTGTAAATTTTACCTTGTTTGGGCCAGGAAAAACAGCTTTGAGTCAGTTACCAAGATACATTATTAATCCTATTTACTGAAGGATAAACTCTTGACAGAAGACATCTGTCCTTTCTCAGGATTTACAGAGCAGAGCAAAGGATAGAATACTGGAGTGCCAAGTCTTGATCTCTCACTGGAATCACTAGAAAACTGTAGCATCTTAATATTGTTGTTTTCCGTGTTACATTAAAGAGTGATTTTTCTTCTAGATTTTCTTCTAGATTTTATTTAATCCTGCTTTTTCTCCCCAGACGTGTATGATCATGGTAGAACAGAGTCAAGTGTGGATCGGTTCTCAAGACTCCATTATTTATATAATCAACACCCACAGTATGTCTTGTAATAAGCAACTAAACGATCATCGTTCTGATGTTACAGACATCATTGTGGAGAAGAAGAATGGAATACCCAGGTATGTTTAATTACCACGTTTTCTTCCTAAAAATACATATACAAGCAAATGTGAAGGACGTCTGTATGACCAGAAGAGTCATGGACATGTGGAGAATCTTCCTGTGATTAAACAGAAAGCCATTTTATGTAGCTAGTATTCACCAGACCAGAGAATTTGGCCCACAGTGAGCAGAGGACTAGTTAAAATGCAAATAATACAGTATTGTGCTTTGATTAGACTGAAACAAAGGCAAAAAGTTTACTTGTGCTCAAGGAGAAGGAGCTCTTATAGGGAACCAGTGCCCGATTTTCCTAGATGTTGGAAAGAATTTATTGTTATAAAGGGAGGAGCTTAGCCTGCTAACATAAGCCTTCATTTAGCCCATTTTGTATTTGGTAAGTTAAGAATTTCCTTTTTAAAAAAAGAGCATTATGTACTTTGGAACAAAGAGGATAAAGGAATGCTTTTTTGGACGAGGATGAGAGCAGCCAGGAATTGGCAGCATCCGATGATGAATCAATACAGATGGGAATTTAAAGACCACTTCATTTTTTGCTTTGAGCACATCACGAACTGGATGTTTACAGCATGGTTCTGGATTTTTCCTGCCTATTTGTAAAAAAAAAATAAAAATAATACATTTATGGTTTTGTTCAGGCAAAATACTTTTGGTAGCAGCGGGAAGAGCGTTGGCTGGAGGCCTTAACTGCTGACTTCTCATGGGAGCAGCAGCTCCCAGGTCAGACCAGACACCAGCCACAGCTCTGCCAGGGCTGCAGCAGGCGTAACTGGGTTTTCTAATTGGCTTAGGTGGTGTTGGAACCTTCTGAGAAAGGTTTTATCATCTGAAGATGGCAGATGTTAGAGGTTAAAAAAAAAAAGGGGATAGTATCATTTGTTTTCCCAGGTGCAGGTGTTGCAAACGGAATCATGCACTTCACTCGTAGGAGAGACACAACAGTATATTTTATTGATATAAAATAGTGAGTTAACAAGGTTGAAGGGGAAATGCAACAGCGGTTTAACAAGATTCGAGGGCAAAGTACAGTTGGTTATTTGCTGCGTGGAGGACAGGGTAGGACAGAACTGCCAGGGAGACCCTCCCGGTGAGTCGAGGTTCAGAAAGGACCCCCTGGCTTTATTAACTCCTTCTCAGAGAGCAGCCTGGGGTGCGGCTGGATCCAGTCCTACTCCCAGACTTGGTTAACGGTTTATGTCTGAAGGATTGTAGGTGCACAATCAATCCTTTATCTCACTTAGCTAAGATTTCAAGATGGAGCACGCTCCTAGTCACTTACCAAGCATCTGCTGAGGCAAAGCATCTCTCAGCCTTGAGAAGTAACCTTGAAAAGCGTCCCTACTCATGGGGAGTCCTGATGTGTAGCCTGCTGCCGTGCAGGAGAACTCAACAGGCCCTGGGCTGTCCACTATTTATAGAGTAAAATGATTGACTTTTAATCATATTTGCATACCAGCGAGACATCTGGGTCACTGTTTCAGACAGCCCTTGGCTACCGAGATGCCATCCATCCCCCAAAATCCAGAGTAAGCTGGATTCAGCCATCACAACTCCCACTGCTGGTTGTGGCTTAATCAGGGAGGGGGAAGGAGGGTACACTGCCACAGCAGTAGCAAAGGAAAACAGCTTTGAGATATTTTTGTCCTAACATGAGAGAGAAAGAGAGAAAATCCAACAGGCAATGTTGTTCAGGAGAGTTATAGGGAAAATTTTTGTCGTACTTAACTCTTCATGCATGATGTAATGCATGCTCCAGTTCACTGAGGACTCTGAATTAGCCTGCAGTGTTTCTGATGATACAGAGTTTGTAGAGTATAATTTTAAGAAGAAGAAAAAAATATCTGTGGTAGAATACTTTGGTTCCAACAGGAGGCATAAGCAGCTTCTAAGTTGGATGCCTGGCTGCAGCCCAGAGCTGTTGGTTGCTTAAATGCCCTTTCAGCTGCCTAGAACCAGCTCCTGAGAATATCACTAGGGGAGAAAAGAAGTTTAGATCCTTCCCTAGGGATCTTGCTGGGCACAGGATGAACATGCTCCTGTCCACTCAAGACTGGTCACCTTCTTTAAAAGAGTTGAAGCAGACTAATTGTTCTCTATTAAAATAGGCTGAGGGGAGACCTTATTGCTCTCTACAACTACCTGAAAGGAGGTTGTAGAGAGGTGGGGGTTTGTCTCTTCTCCCAAGTCACAGGACTAGAGGAAATGGCCTCAAGTTACACCAGGGGAGGTTCAGGCTGGATATTAGGAAGAACTTTTTCACTGAAGGGGTGATCAGCCATTGGAATGGGCTGCCCAGGGAGGGGGTTGAGGCACCATCCCTGGAGGTGTTCAAAAGACAGGTTGATGTGGTGCTGGGAGATACGGTTTAGTGATGGTGTTGCTTTTTGTTTGTTGTGTGGGTGTTTATTTTTGTCAAAATTAGGTCGACGGTTGGACAAGATGATCTCTAAGGTCCCTTCCAACCTAGAAGATTCTGTGAAAATAATGATAATATCTGGCTTGAAGCCTTTTGGACTTCAGTCCGTTTTCTGTTGGAAAACCTTACTGTGCTTTACTCTTCCAGCCTCTGAAATAAGAACATTAATTTGGCTTACTATAAAATGGGTAATTTTGCAAGTAAGCCTCTTCTGTGTATGCACTCTGTTCTGAACGTGAATGTACGCGGTACTACTGTTCTTTTTTTCATCTGTCCCAACAGTGAGGCGTACTCAAGCAGTTTAGATGGAACAGTGATTGCCTGGAACATCAGCACTCTGAAAGTTAACCGCGTCTTTCAGCTGCCCTGCCAAAATCTCACTTCTATCAAGCTTCATAATGACCAACTGTGGTGCTGTAAGTTCATTCCTCAAATAATTAAAAAAAACCCCAAAAACGTTTTCACATAATGCACTGTTTTATTAGACAGAACAACACATTCATCTCAAACTCAGATTTATGTGTAAGTGATGTTCTTCCCCCAATCTCCACTTAGTCTGTTTTTAATACTTTATGGTATTGCTCTGACTTAGTATTTTGGCCAAAATTTTGGCCACTTCCAGAAAAGCCATCCCCTCTGTAGAAGTTTAGATGCACAAAGTAAAACTTTGTGCTGTGGGAAAAGATCACCTTGAAGTTGTTTCATAAACGGTGACCGTTTCAGGAATTTTGCACTGATTTTTTTCACTGCTGCCATACACAAGAGCTTGCATCCAAACACATTTTAATAGAACACACAAGCTAAAGCCTGGGGAAATTCCCAGTCCTGCTGCGGGCAGCAGCGATGCTGCCGTTGCTGTGGTGGGTGAAGGACTCAGCCCTGTTAACTTTGTAGCAGGGACACTTGGTCTCAGGTCTGCAGATGAAAATAAACGTGCACTTGAGAACCTAAGTATGAGATGTTCTAATTTTAAGGAGTTTGTTCCCTCTCCTCTCATCAGTTTTGGACTCTAAACTAGCAGCTGTACGCACTGCGGAATAGCAACCGGTGTTTGGAGAAGGAACGGATCTAAAAATAGATCCTGGGAAAAACAGGAAGAAATACCTCAAGGATTTCACTGTTGATTGAGAAACAAGACATTTGTTAGATGCGTCCCTTTTATTTTGCCTTTTTTCTCCATGGTTTACAGAGATGGAGGAAGTAGACACTTCTGTTACTAACTCTTTATCTTCAATACTGAAGGTACTGGAAGTTGCATACTTGTTGTGTCAACTCATGAATTCGGGCTACAGATGAAAATTGAGCATCACCTGAGGGATGTGGGTTCCTGTTTTCTCTGCTTCCAGCTCTTCCCTGAGGTATTACATTTAAACTGTTTTAAAGAAGCGTGACTATGTGGCATTACAAGCCGTAGTCATTTATCGCGATATATTTCCTGGCAGCAGTGCTCACGTCAAACGTGTCTTTCTGTGCTTTAGAGAGACGAGGCGTGGGCGTCTTATTCAGGGAGTAGTGACCTGTACATCTGGAACACCAGGGACGTTACAAGTCCACCTCAAAAGATTCATCTTCAAGATTGCTCTGAGATTACTTGTATGATAGGAGTTAAAAATCAGGTGAGAGACGTTCGGGCTGTTTTTTACCCGTTGTGGAATTCTTTACTAAGGTTTTGTTTGTTGGCAGCTCTCATGGGCTGTCATTGGCTTCCTTACTGGGTGTTTTCGTACGTACTGGTTTGAAATGTTGATTCCTCTTTGAAATCAGACTGCCCAACACAATTGGCTGTTAGAGGCGTAGCCCACGATGCACGTCAAACCAAAAGCCTCATCAGTAATTAAATGTGTGGTGACTTTTATTAGCCATTGACACTTTCAGGTAATGGTAGAAACTGAAATTTTAGCTCTCTTGATGTTTAATCTCAGGGCTCCTAAGACTAAGTCTTGGGAAAAGGTTACTAGACAAACAATAAATGCCAGTTAGCCGGCCTGTTTTTGTAGGTGACCTTTTTCTTGTTTAGTTACCGCATTCCTAACTCAACAGAGACCAAAGGAGCCAACGGCTTCCTATCTCAGCATCCTGTGTCCCTGTCAGTATCGGACTCGGGCTGTGTCCCTGCTTTTTCTGCACAATATCAGTAAGTGTGCAAGTGCCTGTAGCTGTGGTATCAGATGGGGAGTCCTGGCTTTTTCCATCTTTTCCTGAACCAGGGGAACCTCAGGGGAGCCAAAAAACCCACCAGGAGCCCACAGCTCGTACCACAGCAGCTGAGGAGGCCTGGGCAGGGTCAGGAGCAATGGTGGCCAAGCCCCCACAGTTATAGTAGAACCCCCTGGGGAGAGCTGCTGGCCAGGAGCACCTTGGTCAGAGGGGGCGAACATGGCATGGCGTGGCAGTTTGAGCAGGAAGAGTGCTGTAACTCTGCCACCTCAGCCAGGGAGCGGTGGTGTCCACCCAGCAGAAGGCCATGTCCTCTCTAAGTTCTGCACCCACCACAACTGAGGCAACTTCACAGACAGGGCTCCGATGGGGACGTGCTGCCACCCAGGTGCCAGGCTGTGAGGTGTCCCTGCTCCTACACCAGTGAGCAACCTGTGGGAGCTGCGCCCAGGGAGAGGAACTCCTCCGCTTGGTGACAGAGCTCCAGGAGGAGGTTGAGGAGTATCAGGGAGTCTGAGAGGGAGATAGACATGAACTCCAGCAAATACATATATCTCATAGTATAGTTTGGGTTGGAAGGAGCCTTCAAAGGTCATCTAGTCCATCTTCCCCTACAGTGAGCAGGGACATCTTCAACTAGATCTTATATATATAGGAAATTTTCAGTGTTTCCCTTTTCCAGCCTGGCAAGAGAGAACCTTCACTGTATCGACGTGGCACCGTGTCCTCGACTGGAATGTCAAGTATCAAAAATGACCGTGGTTTGGTTTGGTTTGGTTTTTACTCCAGGTGTGGGTTGGCAGCAGTGGAAGGTCGCAAGGCAAGAGCAAAGGGAAGATCTACGTGATCAGTGCTGAGAAGAAGACGGTGGAGAAGGAGCTGGTTGGTCACGCCGACACAGTAAGGGCGCTGTGCTCAGCAGAGGACAGATACGTCCTCAGCGGCTCTGGGAAGGAAGAAGGGAAGATTGCCATTTGGAAAGTTGAATAGTTAAACTGGTCAAAATATGTCAAAATACGTCTACCTGGGGAAAAAAGCGAAGAACCTCAGGCCGTGTTTACTCCAGCATCTTCCTTATATTTCAACCACCTCTCAGTGTTATTTTTTTTTTGGTATTTATTGAGTTCTTTTAGTACCTACATTGTTGTAGAAAATGGAAACGGAAGTGAATCTCTCCTTGCACCTTGTCCTGCTCCTGCACGTTTGAGGGATCGCTGCCTTTAAACTTGACTCGTTTTGTTGTGGAGGACGAGGGCTGTTGGCCAGGCCGCGGGGTGCAGGTTGCCCCGGGAGAGAGCAGAAACCAGTTCAGTAATTCCGCTCTTTCTTGTTTGCCTAAAAACATGCGATTTGATACCATCTTTACAGCCTATAATAGCTGGAAATGGTCACCGAAAAGAAAAAGAAAAATATCTCTAAGTGCCTTTGTTGGATTTGCTGTAAATGCTGAGTATCTTTCTGAACTGGATGGATCCGGGAGGACTGGCCGTTCCCCCGTCTGTATATTGATGGTGCTCTATTATTTAAGACGTAGACACGGACAGGCTCTCCCTGATAGCGCTGAAAGCTCCCTGCTGGTGAAAGAAGATACTTTGGGATATTATTAATGACTGTTTTTTAAACTTGTTTTTCCTTTAGAAACAAGGCACAGCACTTGGCATTTGTAACAGTATGTGACACTCCTTGGGGTCTTTTTTTCCCCCCCCATTCTGAAGCACTTAATTTATTTAATTTCTGTATATATTACGCTTGCTTTTGGAAGCAACCTTCCAGTTCTTGTGCAAACCAACCCCTGCCGCTCCTCCTCGCCGTTGCTGTAGGCACAGGAACCGCTGTTACTTTGTGTAGAACCCGCTTAATTTTCAAATACTGTAAAGTCATCAAACTACTCTTTAATTACTGAAGCCAGCGTCACGGGGGTGCCGTCTGGGGGACTCTCTTGAGCAGCGTCCCCTGATCACGTCCTCGCCTCCGTTGCGTTTTCCCCGCTGATGACAGTTACCTACAAGTAAAGCAATAAATGGAGGCAGAACAGCTTTATCTGCATCAGCGCCGAGTAAAGCGCAATGCGATATTTAACATGTTGTAAATAGAAGGAAAAAAACGGGCTGTTACTTTTGTTAATAAATACAAAATAGGCCTAATAGAAGTGTAAACTACTGCAAATACTCTCTGGACTATTTCTAACTATTGCAATGTGCTGATGAAAGGTTTTATCGTATGATGGTAACTGAAATTTTACCTTTTTAAGTGCATTTTTTTTTTCAATTTCAGAATATTAAACACTATATTGATACTCTAGCCTCTCTTTGTACCTTCTTCTTTTTCCTGTGTAGAGGAATATTGTGTATTTCTTGATAGACACTACGAGATTGATGATTTTTAGCACTGACTTCCATCCTGACTGTGTACTATGGAGAATAATTCCCTGGATTTTCTTCTCTACGTATTCTCCTTTCTTTCTCAAACCAGCTTCTGCTGGTGGTGTGTCCTCCTTTGAGCTCCTCATCTCTAACGTTCACGTTCCTTGTTTCCTCCCCTGGCTTCTGCTGGTGGTAAGTGAAATGAATTATTTACTGAATGAAGAGATTTCTCTGGGCAGGGACCCGCAAGAGCCGTTAATGCCCCTGTGATCGCTGCAGAGACGGACCGGCTGCGCCGACCTGCCGCCTGCCTCTCCTCGCCTCCGTGGATTTCATTCCTGCCGGACTCCTTGAGCCTGGCTTTGCCTTCTCAACCGGTTCATACCTGGCCCGTGGAAACCTCAGGTGACACAACCAGCAAATGCCCGGTTTTTGTGATTGACTGTAAATTCTTTTGTTCTTAAAAGACTCCAAAGTAATTTATGGAATAGGAATGTAATTCATTGAGATGTCTTCTTTTTAAAAACACTGCTTTCTTTCATACCGGCTGTTGAATAGGAGAAGAGTTTGACCACATCGGACCAAACCATGAGATGCAAAGATCCTGCAAGAAAACTAACCCATCCCCAAGAGCAGGAGCACCAGCGGGAATTCCAGGGACTTGGAGAGCACAACGGCGTGTTGGGTTGTCTCTCCTGGTGTGAGGAGAAAGCTCAGGTACGTGTTCGGTTCATTTCAGGTATGCGTTTGGTTTATTTCAGCTTGGCTCCAGCGTTACAGCTGTGGACATGAACCCGCAGGAGCAGCGCTGTGGGGTTTTGTTTGGTTTTCAGTGGGTTTTCAGTTATTTCCCATGGCCCCCTTGGTGGTGGGAAGGTGCAGGGAAGGGATTCTTAGGTCCTTGGTGGTCCTCTGAGCTCCTCTTTGCCATACTGCCTAGTAAGAGCTTGCCAGGTCTAGGATGCTGCTGACTGATCCGTGAATCATGGAATCATTCAGGTTGGAAAAGACCCTTAAGATCACAGAATCCAACCGTTAACCCAGCACGGCCAAGTCCACCACTGAACCATGTCCCTCAGGGCCACATCTACCTGTCTTTTAAATACCTCCAGGGATGGTGACTCCACCGCTTCCCTGGGCAGCCTGTTCCAAAGCTCAACAGCCCTGGCTCTTGTGTATCGTCTCTCTGTCCGGCTGTTGTTTCACCCTGGGGTGAGCCGTTCGAGGCAGAGGTCATCTTCTGGTTGTGCCCTTGTAATGCTTCGCATGACGCTGTGCTGGCCCATAGCAAGGACTCTGCAAATCGTGACGTGATATGGAGCAGGATTCCCTGTCCTCTCCCCACCCAGCAGAGTATGGCAACTTAAAAGAGAGGGGGCAATGTTGACAAGTTCCTTCCCAGTGCAGCAGGAGATGAGATGCTCCTCTGTGACTCCCCCACCTTCACAGGTGCCCTCACGTAATAGGAATGGTGAAGGTGATGGTCCATCTAGGTTGGAGGTGTCACCAAGGTTATGCTGGT
Organism: Arenaria interpres; assembly: GCA_013399435.1. NCBI lineage: Eukaryota > Metazoa > Chordata > Aves > Charadriiformes > Scolopacidae > Arenaria > Arenaria interpres. Next base: position 232,621 of record VXAK01005761.1, on the reverse strand, counting down.
CCACGCTCTGCGTCAAAACTACATCCTTAAATTAAAGAGGTCGGATCACTGCCGTGGGAGATCCTCTCCTGTGGGAACAGAAGGCCCAATATGTCAACCAGACCCACTTTCCAGGTGAGGGAGGTGATTATCCCACTCTGCACTGCACTGGTGCAGCCCCAACTTGAGAACTTTGTGCAGTTTTGTCACCCTGACTTAAGAAGGCCATCAGACTGTTAGAGTGTGTCAGGAGAAGGGTGATCAAGATGGTGAAAGACCTTGAGGGCAAGACTTAAGAGGAGTGGCTGAGGTCATTTGGCTTATTCAGCTTGGAGAAGGCTGAGGGGTGACCTCTTGGCAGTCTAGAACTTCCTCAAGGTGGGCAGCGGAGGTGGGGTGCTGATGTCCTCTCTCTGGTGACCAGCAATAGGCCACAAGGGAATGGAGTGAAGGTGCATCAGGGGAAGTTCAGATGGAACATTAGGAGGAGGCTCTTCACTAAGAGGGTGGTGGGTCACTGGAACAGGCTCCCCGGGGAAGTGGTCACGGCACCAACCCAGGGTGGACAACAGCCTTGGTCTTACGGTTTAGTTTTCGGTAGTTCTGTGAGGAGCAGGGAGTTGGACTCGACAATCCTTATGGCTCCCTTCCAACGTGGGACATTCTCTGACTCAGACCAAGGGATGGCAGTGTTGGCTTTCAGAAATAACCCGGCTGCGGAGACGGGAGCCGCAGGGGAAGGCAGCCTGGCTTGTGGTGGCTGTGACCTCCCTGACAGGGACGTGGCAGGAGCCAGCCCCTTCCTCTGCCTTACGGGCTGCTGTGGGGCTGTCTGTGGGGCTGGACCCCCTTTTCCCCTCGGCACCCGATAAATCCTGCTTTTTGCTGTCAGCTTTTTAGAGCCAATGGAGCGAAAAGGCCATGAATTCCCTCTTTTCTGCACCCACTTCAGCTGCCCCACTCCCAGCCCTCTCTCCTCCCAGGGACACCATCCCATGGGTGGCATCGACGTGGGTCCCGGCTGCCACGGGGTCAGCTCAGTTTGGGGGCCCAGGTAGGAGAATTCACCCCCCCTTGCTGTCTGGCTGCCCCCTCCGTGGTGCTTCACGCCGTGTCTCAGCACAGAGGCCTTTGTGCCACCCCGGGAGTTGGGACAGGGAGGGGACATGGCACCAGTGCAGCCCCCCAGGCCCGGAGGAGGCGGCAAACGCTGCCCCTCTGCTTTGCCCTGGTGAGACCACAGCTGGAGGGCAGCGTCCAGCACCTCAAGGGGGCCTTCAGGGAAGATGGGGAGGGACTTTTTGGAAGGGTGTGTAGTGATAGGATGAGGAGTAATGGCTTCAAACTGAAAGGGGGGAGATTTAGATTAGATCTCAGGAAGAGATTTTTCACACTGAGGGTGGTGAGACACTGGAAGAGGTTGCCCAGAGAAGCTGTGGCTGCCCCATCCCTGGAGGGGTTCAAGGCCAGGCTGGATGGGGCTTGGAGCAACGTGGTCTGGAGGGAGGTGTCCCTGCCCAGGGCAGGGGGGGTGGAACTGGATGGGCTTTAAGGTCCCTTCCAACCCAAACCATTCTGTGATTTTAAGTGCCAGCTGAGTTTCCCACCTTGGTTTTTTTGAAATATTAATCTTCAGGAAGGCTGCGTCACCACCGGCCCCCCAGGTGCCCCCCAGAAAGGACGTGTCTCCAGTCCCACCCTCCCCACCCCCCAGGAACGCCAGGGACCAGCTCTTACTGAAATGTTTATTAAGATCGAACTTCAGAACAACGGATCGGAACACAACATCTCGTGGAGTAGAATATTTCTAAATTGATTTTCCTTTTCTATGCATAAATGAAAAACGAATCGAGATTATACAAAACAAAAAAAAGAACAGAAAGTGCAGAACACAAGAAAACAGTTCTCATGCAACAAATCTTTCTTGTTTTTCAACCTTAAAACAGAAAATAAGCTCAACAGTGTAGAAATAAAAACCCATACATACATTTTGCCGTCTACGCACTCAAACATTCATCTGTGACATCGCTTCTCTTTATCCCTTTTTCCTCATAAAACTTAACGTTATGTGTTTAACACATGCTTATAAACATTGCTAAACTCAGCAAGAGCTATTATAGTGCCCCAACTTAATAAGTTGATAAAAAAGTAGTTGTCGTATGGCCAGTTCACAAAGGAACTAAATATTCTCTATTTTTTTTCCTTTTTTTTTTTTTTTTTTAAATTTTCTTTTTCCGCTATGAGATGCCTATATGCAGCTTTCTGTTTAATAGGAGGCATTTAAAATAAGCTGGTCATTTGGCTACCGAAAGGGCTTAGTGTTCACGTTACATCAGAAGAAAAAAAAAAAAAAAAAGAAATAATTTATTAGGAACTGCCCGTTTGGGGAGAGAAAAGGTCTTTCCGGGTTGTTTTTGGGGGGCTCCTTGCTACAGTTGGGCTGTCGCTGAGGATTTAGGTGCAGACTCAAGGAGGTGACGCTCCTAGAGCTTCACCCCCAGCGCTGAAATTTAAGAAAATAAAAATTGTTAGAACGCATCAAATGGAAGCGTCCCCCGGCTTGCCGCATGTAGCAGGGCCCAAGGGCAGCGAGAGCCTTTTCATTTTACCAGGTGCTCTCTCTTTTCTGGGGGGAAAAAAGGTATTTCTCGCTCCCGGGGGTGAGGGTGAGAGGCGGACGAGCCGCACTCACGTCGCTGGAGGAACCACATAAAACCAGTTTTCCAGAAGGTGATTTTTAATTTAAATTACAGGAAAAAACTGGAGGGTCCTAACGAGTAGATGGTAGATGTCAGTGCGACGTTACAAAAAGGCAAATTAACCTTTTTCCTTGTTATTTAAAACAATCTCCCAACTGTGGGGGCTCCTCAGCCTCAAAAACAAAAGGCCAGTTTGATGTTGAGCTCCGGCAGCTCCCCCTCTGCCGGCGGCTTCTTCTGGATGCAACGTGAGAACCAGAAAAAACTTTGGGTAGCTCCAACTTTTTCAAAAATGACCATTTTTTTTTTTCTTTTTTTTTTTTTTTTCCTCTTTTTCCCCGATGCGCTTTACAAACGTTCAGCTTTGTCGTTTAAGGAAGGATTAAACAGCTAGAAGGACTCTCTGTAACCATAAAGTTTCTGCAAAGAAAAATAAGATTTGGTTATTTCTTCTACACAGTCATCAGTAACGTTTCTGTGCAACATTTGGTGTCCGTTACATTTTTCTTTTTGGCCTACGGAAAGGAAACGAGGACAAAACCAGCTGCAAATAAAACCCACTTCTCTTCCACAACAGATACTTCAGACGCCGAAGCTGCTACATGTGCTTGGAATATCATGCAGGAGTTTACTTATTCGTTTAAATAAGATACATATTTATAGCTGAGCTGGTCTGGCAGCGGACGGGGCTGAGGGAAACCTGGAAGAACTCAGTTGAAATATTGTTGGGTGGAGTGAGGACGAGCACACAACCACCGGAGCTGTTTTGGCCCGAGCAGCGTGTATATAAACGTCTGTTATATACACACGGACACACACACCCCGAAAAAAACCAACCACAACCCAACCCCGACTCTCGGTGAGCGACCTACAGTTTGTCACGACGCGGTGTCGCACGACCCGGCGCGGTGTCGACGAAAGAATCACCGAAGACGTGAGAGACCACGGAGAAGGAGCGCTGCCCCTGCCAACCTGCCTCCAAGGAAGGAAGGTCCCCCCAAACTCCCCTCCTGCCCCGATGAGGAGGGAGAAATCCCAGGAACAAACTGTGACTTTACTCATCGATGTGACCTCAGCCCGCGTGGCCGCACAACCTCGCTGGTAGCCAGAGAACCCTGCCGTGTTGGTGGCCGTCGGAGGAAGGCCAAGCTCACCACAAACACCTTTCTAACGATGGAACTGAGGGCTTTTTTTAATGAGGTACCTGGCAATAATGGCTGTCTCCGTCATTCCAAGTGCTGAGGGGGGAAATCAGACGGGAGAGGGATGAGAAAGGCTCGGCCCTCGCCTCCACGCCTCCGCGGAGAAGAAAACCTCACGCGAGGCTGTTTCCTCACAGGCAAGAAAAGCAGGAGGCTCCGCTCGCAGCTGCCGCGCCGGGAATGTTTCACAGCCAAGAAGAAGGCTCCAAACAAAAGGGGAAAGGGACACGGTGCGTTTCAAGGAGCAAAAAGCTCCGCTGGATTTACTGCCTTCCTCCCTCCCGATGATGAACAACCCACATCTTTCCATAACCGCCTACTGCCAGCGCTAGCAAACAACCAGATTTGTGGTATGAAAAGGCTATTTAGGTCATAAATCTTTATGAAAGTCATCTAACCAGCAGGAAGAGAAACATTCCTAAGAAATTATTGCTTCTGGAGTCTGAAATTGCCATTCCCGAGCTACGCAGATCCAACCGGACTCTTTGAAATAACTCTTTGAAATAACCCAAGGGATGCAAAAATCCAGGCTGCGCCTTTCCCGAGAGGTTCACGTTTGAGCTTCTCCGCTCTGGTGGGAAATATTTCTAGAGGTGCAGGTTCCGGACCACAGCGCCTGAGGATCTGACCACTAACGGGGTCCGAGGTGTTACACGGCACCGGGACTGCGGCAGAATAGGGTAGAATTGGTTAAAAATAGAGCAACACGAGATGGGAACCACGAAACCTCAAGCCAACGGCAGGGAAGGTCCAAAGGGATGGAGGGCGAGGGATGAACTGGACGATACGGTGACACCGACCAACAGAAAATGACGCTTATTGCCACCAGGAATAAAATAAAGCCCCTTCAACTCCCTCCTACCACAACTTCTCCAACAAACACGTAAAATCTTAACTGCTTTATCTTACAATCGTGACCGCAACCAAAATAATTCCTGTATCCTAAGAGAAGCTCAAGGAGACGTGAAGGATCGGTGCCCGCTCTACCCTGAGAAGTGCCAGGTTTGAAGGGGAAGCTCCCGGGAGCCCTGGCGGGCAGCGCGGCGGTTTCGCAGCCTGGCCGAGCTACAGGAGGAGATACTTTGGCAGGGGCTCCCCCAAGTTAATTCTTCTGGCAGTACTACAAATACTCCAGCGCGTTTACAATGGATAATTATTTCCTTCGGCTTTACAGGGGAGTGAAATAGAGCTTCCTGCGACAAGGCAGCGTGCCTATCCGTGCGTTACGAACCATCATTAAACAGCTCCATAAACAACTCCAAATACAGATTTTAACATCCAGTTCTTAGAAACGAGGCTACGCCAAGCGCTGGCTGGGACAAAGTCGGCCCTGCCCTGCCTGGGATTGAAACCCCCCGGGTTCCAAACGTCCTTCCCTCCCTCCTCGCCCTTCCCCTGACTGAGAAAACTAAAGAATGGTGTGTGAGCTCACCCCAAAACGCCGGGTGCGAAGCAAGAGGGAGCTTCAGCTTCTCTCTGCAGCCAAACCTTGGTCAGCTCGACGGCGCTGGGGAAAAAAATCCCGACTTCCGAAGGTGCTACGGGGAGCAACGGCGATTCGAAACCTCAGGGGGAAAAGGCACCCGCCAGAAGATGCAGGTTCTTAAACGGTAGAAGAACCTTTCCAGAAATAGAGTGATTAAAGCAAGGAGTACTCAACAGCCTGCGTTTAACCAAACGTGGAGTCTTTAAGGAGATTTAAAAATAAAATGTTAAAGCCACTTAAAAATGCCTGTCTCGGGGTGTGTTTTACATGAACGCCAGGTATAGGGTGAAACACAACACTCGTCCCTGCTGTATATACGAACATCACCAGAATATATTAAACGTAACTGAGATGATAAGACTCATGGCAGAAGTTCAGTGAAAGTATTTCTCGCGACTGATCTCTTCCAGAAGGTCTCGTATTCTTCAGTAGTATCATTCCCCTGTCTGAGCACATTTCACAGTATGTGTTCGAAATTTAAAAAAAAAAAAAAAAATCACTTTAAAGAAAAAAAAAAAACCAAAACCCAAACCAAAAAACAACTTTCTTGAGACACTTGGAAAAAAAAACCAAACCCGACTCAGTCCCGTGCGATTACGGGTACTTCAGCGCTCGGCGATTCCACCGGCCTAAAAACCCACCGTTGTCACCCTGGGCAGCGTGGGACGTGGGCACCCACCAGACACCGTCAGCTAAAAAACCCGCCTTCCGCCACCGGGAACTGGGCAACGGCGCTGGCCGAGACTGCGCGTGACCTTCAGATACACCAAACCCCATCCATTTCTTAAATACATCAACAATTCAAGTAATTTATTAAAAACGGCTTCTCGCTTGGAAATATAGATATATTCTTCCTTTGAACGACTCGTTATTGCAGCATGATTTACACGTGCAGGTTTAAAGTACTGTAGTAGGAGGAGTCTGAGGCAGCAGAAACGTGAGGAGGAGCTGGGATTTGTTCGCGAGTCAGAAGCATCACAAACGCTTCCGACGGGACGACGAACGTCAAGTTTGGGTTCTAAAGTTTCTGGAAAGGGCCGCCGGGTCTCCGAGCTTCGGCGCAGCGGGGCGCCCCGCTCACCGGCCAAACAGCGTTTCCCATCGGATTTAACGCGACTCTTTCAAGCTCTTCACAGAAAAAAAAACCAAACCCAAACGTCTTGGCGCTGCAGCTATGTCCTGAATCAAGGAAGGGGACACGGAGGTTGCGCTGATGACATCGGTGACAGCAGCTCGGAGGAGCCCCAGCCTGCAGTTCCTCCGACCGCGGGGACCGCAACAGCGACACACGCTACTGGATTGAATTTTAAGGCCTAAGAAACTGTTTCCGACAGAGATTTTTCTACACCCAGACTGTGCCATGAAGTGAGGGAGGTAGGCCTCGGGTTTACCTTGTTGTACTGACACCGCGCCTTTACCCCGGCTGCCGCGTTCCCAGCCAGGAGGTTAAAGGATCATTAAAAGTGCAATTAATCAACGACTTCCTTTCCCTAACGAAAGAGAATCCGCACGTCCCCCCTTCCTACCCCCCCCTCCCCCCGAAGCTGACCCCAGAGACGCCCTTTNCAGCTAAAAATTGTCACAGCGTTTTCCAACGACATTCATAAAAATTCAGCACTTGTGATTAAAAAAAAGGAAACAAAAAAACCAACCAAACCAAAAAACCAACAAACCACCCATCAGTGCTGGTCACCTCTCCCAGTTGCTGCTCCTTCCCTCTCCCAGTTCACACCCCGTTCGCCCTCTCCTGACGGGCAGCAGACTTGGGAGGAGCTGTCGAGTAAAGGATTGATGACTAAAAGGATTCACGACTAAAAGGAATCACAGCAGTTTCGCAGAAACTGCCCGAATTGCTTTTTGTTTTGCGTTTTCTCGAAAGTAATTGCAAAGAAACCTATTCTGTAGTAATTGCACTAATTAAACCATGGAGTCTAAAATCAACTGTAGCTGTCGGAGCGACAACGTCATGCTTGTGAAAAAAAATAATCCATCCAGATGTCTAAGCATTTGATTCAGCTGTTACACCAGAGAGATCTGAAATGTTCAGACAAAAAAAATATAGAGCAAGAGACTATAAGTCGGGATAGCTTCCATTTTCAGTTAGTTTAAAAACAGCCGAAAACTTAATTTTTCTAACTGGCTAATTGTATACACTGTGAGTCTCATGCAGATTAATAAAACTTAGTCGAAATCTAAATGTATTCTTCATAAAAAAAGTGTTCGGAAATGACATTTCTAAGTTGTAGAGAAAGCAATTAGCGTCGTGGCTACCGGTCCAAGCCTAGATTAAGGACTACAGAATTTCATTTACACTTTTGCATGGAACTTTTCTTCTGTAATTTTAGCTACAAGTAGTGAAGATCTTAACTTGTTTTCCTGGGGGGGGGAGAGGGGAAAAGAAAAAAGTCCTTAATCCTGCACCTGCCCTCCCTGGAATGTGGGTGAAGGAGCGGCGATGGCCTCACACGGCTGACTCGCTCTCCGGCTCCGCCGCGGCCGCTCCTTTACGCGTGAGCTTCAGCACCGTCGGCTTCTCGGCGCTCGTGCCGTTGCCCTCGGTGGTCTCCGGAGGACCCAGTCCTTTCTGTTCTTCCTTCGGCTCTTCGTTGACTTCGGGGTAAATCACCAAGAAGGTAGCTGTCAAAAAACCCAGGAAGGATCCCACGGAAGCCACCATGGGAATGACTCTGACCGTGCCGACCACGTCCACCACACCACCCAGCGCGGAGGCCACCAGGATCTGGGAGATGTAAACCTGACAGGACAGAATGGCACAGTCTATGCCAAATCCTCGCTTTGAGTTCCCGGGGCTGTGGTGAATGTACTGGAAAAAGACAAGAAACGTGCATGAGGAGGTAAAAAAAACAAAAATCCACTATTTAAGCGCTAGGATCTTCCTCTAATTTCTCAGAGTTCAAGGCCAGGCCGGATGGGGCCTGGATGGAGCAACCTGGTCTGGTGGGAGGTGTCCCTGCCCAGGGCAGGGGGGTTGGAACTGGATGGTCTTTAAGGTCCCTTCCAACCCAAACCATTCTATGAGTCTATGACTTCCACTCACCTCAATATATAAAACTGCGATGAACCTGAGTAATATCAGCAACAAGGTATATGATAAATACTCCAACAATTATTTCATCTGTCTTCATCTACCATGCGCACCCAAATCCTTTTATACCTCAGCACAAGGTAAAGCCGTCGGGACCCCACCGAGCCAACTTGATGGTAACATCATCTGATTTAAGTGACAGCTCTTGCTATTCACTATCAAGGACGAATCTGTGCTTTGGCACACATCCCACCAAAGCAAGTATCTCAAATAATGCCATTTAATAAATCCATTTTGCCACTGTGATCTTCGGAGAAATCACAGGATCATCGAATGGTTTGGGTTGGAAGGGAAGATCATCTTGTTCCAACCCCCCTGCCGTGGGGCAGTGACACCTCCCACTAGACCAGGTGACAAATGTGAATGCCCTGCCTTGATTAAAATATCCAAAATATTCCACTTACCTGTTTAATATCATGGTATTGTCCCAAAAGCGCGTAGGGGCAGTAGGAGATACTCATAGAGACTATTCCCATGGTGCTGATCATGATCATGGTGACGTAGACGTTGGGGAATATGGCCATCACTGCTGTGCCGAGAGAAAAACCCAGTGTGCCCAGGATGTAGATCACTTTTATACTGAGGTCATAGTTGTCCAAGTATTTCTGCAACAAGGCTGCAGAGATGAAGAATAAAACATCAATATTAGTCTGTAGCTGGTTTATCTGTTACAATAAAGCACGCAAGAGACTTTCAGAAATACACAGTTATAATTTTGATTTTAAAAAGTCTTTGCAAAACCCCTCTGAATTATGCTTGAATCTTCTAGCAAGTGTATTTAGTTTCCTGATGTAACCAAATTACACTCATGTTTCCTCACGTTGAGATGGAGTTTCCTGTGCTCCAGCTTGTGCCCGTTGCCCCTTGTCCTGTCACCAGGCACCACTGAGAAGAGTCTGGCCCCATCCTCTTGACACCCGCCCTTTAGATATTGCTCAGCATTGATGAGATCCCCTCTCAGTCTTCTCTTCTCCAGCCTCAACAGACCCAGGTCTCTCAGCCTTCCCTGATCAGAGAGGTGCTCCAGTCCCTCATCATCTTTGTAGCCTCTGCTGGACTCTCTCCAGCAGTTCCCTGTCCTTCTTGAACTGGGGAGCCCAGAACTGGACCCAGTACTTCAGCTGTGGCCTCACCAGAGGGGGAGGATGACCTCCCTCCACCTGCCGGCCATGCTCTTTTGAATGTAGCCCAGGAGACCGTTGGCCTTCTTGGCCACAAGGACACATTGCTGCCTCATGGTCAACTTGTTGTCCACCAGGACTCCAAGGTCTCTCTCCACCGAGCTTCTCTCCAGCAGGTCAGCCCCTAATCTGTACTGGTGTGTGGGATTATTCCTCCTGAGGTGCAGGACCCTACCCGTGCCCTTGTTGAATTTCATCAGGTTCCTCACTGCCCAGCTCTCCAGCCTGTCTAGATCTCATTGAACAGCAGCACAGCCTTCTGGTGTGTTGGCCACCCCTCCCAGTTTTGTGTCACCAGCAAACTGGCTGAAGGTCCATTCTGTCTCCTCACCCAGGTCGGTGATGAATATATTGAACAACGACCAGGCCACAACTGACCCCTGGGAATCACCACTAGTTACAAGGGTGTAAACCTTGTGACCAAAGAAGGAGGTGATGCTACTGAAGCAAACCCATTTTTGCCTTGCAAATACATGAAGGAGGTGTCTGGTCGCGCAAAGTCTCTCACCTGAACAAACGGCAGCAGTAGCAGCATAAATCACCAGTCCCCAGCATCCCATCTGAACTCCCGCGTTGTAGGCGTGTAACTCGGTGGAGTTAGAAGGGGCCTGCACCAAACACAAACACAAAGTCGTTTTCTTGTAAGGAGCGCATCTCGGAAACGAGCAACTAGAAGCAGGTGTGCCGATGGCAGCTGTTCTCTTACCTTCGGATCGCCCTGGAAGATGACCTGGCCCATGAAATCCGTGTAGAACACAGCTTCAGCAATGATGGAAAACCAAGTTAAGAGGTGACAGACGCACAGTCGCAGCAGTTCCTTTGGCATCTTTAGCATGGACAGCCACAAGAGTCTGACGGTGGTCTCCGTTTCCCCCTCTTCGCTCTCCGTGTCTCCGCTTGAATTTGTGGTGCCGCTGGGGTTCCTGTGTCGGCACCTCTGTCGCTGCCGCTTCTGCATGTCGTAGATGTCGTTCATGCTGCGCGAGGACTTTATCAAGACGATGGCATTGGCCCGACGAAAGCGATAGCGGTGAGAGCCTATTTTGCCGTAGTAGGAGAAGGTGTAAGAGGGCTGACGGTAGAACATGTGCCTCCGCCTCCGCATGGAGTTTGAAGTACTAGATTGCTTCATGCCTATTCTAGCGTGGCCGTTGAGGAACTCTTTTGGTAGGGAGCCATTCACGTTCGGGCCTTTATCTTCATTTAAGCGATTATCAAGCAACATTTCCTCCTCTTTCTCGTTGTCCCTGAGGAAAGCAGAGAGGTGGTTGAGTTTGGACTTCATGATCTCTTGGCTTGCGTTGTGGGGAGTGTTTGGATATGAAGCGTCCTGAAAAATGGAGGGTTCGATGTCATGCAGAAAAAGCAGCTCGGATTCAATTTCCAATGTCGCATCGGGCATGTGCAGAACCGAGTCGCTCTTGCTTCTTACGATGTTCACCTCGAGGAACTCCATGTTGAGATCGTGCTCTGACTGAACCTCATCGTGGAACATGGAGGCTCCGTACGGCTCTTCCTCACTAATTACATTCAGTCGATTCAGAGGTGGGAGGCTACCGCTGAATTTGACACTGGAAAGCGTGTCTCCTTCGTCATCGATCCTGTCCTGCTGAGGGTTATATTGCTCTTCTTCAATACTAAAAAGGTGGAGAGCAACGGAGACAGAGAAAATAATGGCTGCAAAGAAGAAAAGGACTTGCTCTTGTGATTTAAAAATACTACCCAAGAAGGTCTGTGTCCAGTCCAGCCCTCCTAACATATAACCGATTGCTCCTCCGAGACCTGAGGAAGAGGAAAAAACGAGAAGTGAGCTCAGGAAAAATCGATTCAGTCACAACTTGGTCATCAGGAAGACTTGACAGCTGCCAAAAACGTATCAACTAACTCCATACCAGCTGAAAACGCGTGGATGTTAAGGGCCATGTCTTGTTCTTCACTGTCCACCACATCCAACAGGTAGGCCCGAATCGGCCCTTCCGTTGCATCAGCGCAAAAGTCCAACACCACGACACCGAGCACCGTGAGAACTATTCCAATGGGCTGCTTGTTCGGGACATCGCCAATCGCCAGACCTGAGGGGAAAGGGAAGAGGAATCTGAGCACGTCATTCAAAAAGGGAGAACTCCTAAGAGCTGAACTGCTGAAGAGAAAGGTGGGCAACGCGCTCATTGGAAACATTCCTTTCCAGAGTAAAATGGCAATTTCAACTCTTTGGCACACATTTATGGGAGGTCGGGGACAAAGATGAAGTTTTTACGTCTGTGACACTGCCATTTATTTTTCCAAACGTTATTTTTAAAGTATCTCTTAAACCTTTGAGAGCATTTGGATATTATTTTGCGTTCCTCGCCTGTTATTTTCCTTCAAATGCTGAAGGCTGTTTTTAGAAGAGACTGCCACGGTGAGAGAGGAAAACATCCAAACCCAACCTGCCAAGTCTCATCCGTCAGTTACAAACCCAGGGAACTGCAGCGCTGACAGCGTTCCTGACACCTAACGCCCGGATAAAGTGAAATTTAACCCTTTCACCTCTCTCTTTGCTTTTCTTAAAAAACGGTCCTATTTTCTAGATGGCTTTTGTAAGCAGAACTTTTAAGGATGAAGCCACGTGAAGTTATTTTGCGTTGCAAAAAAGGTCAGTCAGCTTCTGGCGAGAGCATGGCATGAAATGCTTTTTGTCTACAGAGTCGAAAGGCGGCATTAGTACAGAGCTGCAAATTTGTCATGAAACGAAGCATCGACAAAAGCGTGAATTATTTGAATCAGAGAGATTTAAACATTACACATGCAAGGCTCTGATAAAACCATTAGCGTAACTGATGAAAACGACTGTGGGAAGAGATGAACGGGCTAAGCCACCAAAATCATCTAAATCTCAAGTGCTGTGATTCTTGCATATTCAATCCTCGCTCATACCAAGTCCTCGAATGCTGCAGAATTTATATGTGTCCTACGCTCGGTTGAATCTTATGGTATAAACCACCAACGGGCTCAGTGCTTTAGATTTGTTGGAAACCTGAGCCGAGCACGCAGTGGAGAGAACAAGAGTTGAATAAGATCTATACAGGCTGTCCCCAAGGGGTGCAGCTGTATTGCTATTTGGATTAGAAAACCTCTTTTTTTTACTACGCTCTTGTGCTCCTTTTCCCCTCCCGATGTCTCCCGCTGCCAGAGGCCAGGTTACGAAAAAGGCCACGCTACAACAACCACCTCAGTTTTTTGCAGCATCTCCTGTAGCCCCCAGTTGAAATCAGGATTGTGAGTAACTGGAGACTAAGGACAGGAAAGCGTGAACGTAAAATGGGAAGAAGACAGACAATAAGAGCACACAGGGTCTGTCTAGAAGAAAATCTGGTTACAAATGAGGCCTTTTCCTGCAAACCAGTGACACCCCCTTTTGCCAGAGAGCGGTAAGAAATGCCTTTTCTCTCTGAGAATTGACACAAGCGACCATTTCAAAAAGTTCAATTAAAGAGACTAATACTGCTTTATCATACTGTGCATCTGTTCTAAATAGTAGATCAAGTGCTGTCTGATGCTGATATAAATTGAATGTTAGTAGCAAATCTCTATCTACTAATATGGAATGGGGCTAGAGGAGACCATGAAATGGCTCTCACTTCTGTTGAGTTTGCTTCAGGCACCCTTAGGAGAGACACAGGGGTGTTTATAGGGCTTTTCAGAAGAGGGTATTCATTCAAAATCTACCACATCCACGTCCCAGGAATGGATGCAAAAAGAATACAGCTCACTTTCACAGTGCATTTAAAGAACTTCCATTGCACCGGGGTACCTGGAAAACACAGGTTTTCTAGAAAGCTACACAATAGACTGTATTGCTGTCTAACAATAAATTAATAGAAAAATCAAATACAATATTTGCTGCTGATTTATTAGAAGGTGACATACTTCAAAATAAACCTATAAACTGCATATGAGCTTTGCTTGCCAGCATCAATGGCTACAGACCTAAACCACTGTGTGGAAGTAAAAGTTTCTTAGCAATTAAATCACAGAATGGTTAGAGTTGGAAAGGACCTTAAATTTCATCTAGTTCCAACCCCCTGCCCTGGGCAGGGACACCTCCCACCAGACCAGGTTGCTCAAAGCCCCATCCAGCCTGGCCTTGAACCCCTCCAGGGATGGGGCAGCCACAGCTTCTCTGAGCCGCCTGTTCCAGTGTCTCAGCACCCTCACAGGAAAGAATTTCTTCCTGAGATCTAATCTAAATCTCCCCTCTTTCAGTTTAAAACCATTACCCCTCGTCCTGTCACTACATCCCCTGATCAAGAGTCCCTCCCCATCTCTCCTGTAGGCCCCCTTCAGTTACTGGAAGGTTGTTACATAAGGTCTCCCCGGAGCCTTAAATTAAATTAAATTAAATCTTAAATTAAAAAGAGAGCTGTAGTCTAACATCTTGCATGCATCTGGATGAGGAGGAGTAAGTCCTGGAGACACAACTACAAAGTGCAATTGATACCATATGATAGCAATTCAAATAATTAATATTTATCGCTTTGCTAAATTAAAAAAACCCATAAATTAAGTGTCGTTCATCTGAACAGTTTGTCCACTGCAGCTTCAAGAAAATTGACAACCATCATATGGCACCTCAATCTGGCTTTAAAAAGCTCAGAGGCTGAGCCAAGGTAATGTTCCGCTCATTTCCCTCAATTAGTAAAACTTCTTCACAATAGAGCTGCACCTAACCACAAAAAAAAAGGAGAGTATATTATTAGGTGCTAAGTTCCTTTCATTTGCATCAGCCCAACCCTGATGTAAACATTTCCCCAAACGTACTTGCTGTCACCTCTCCTACACTAAATTTACAAAGAGATTGCAGATTGTAGATTAAGCCGGGTAGTAAACTATGTTCAAGGGAAACTATTTTTACCCAGCTTTGATGGGGGCTCAGGAAAAATTATTTTCCCACATAGTTTTTGATAAACAAATATTAACTGTGTTCTGGACATTTTCAATACCGGGTCTAAGAAAAGCACAAGAAAAAGTGAAAAGATAATTTTTTGAAATAATGCTGGAAACAGGATGTGTTGCCAGATATGCATTAAAGGGAAAATGGATCACAACAGGAAACATTTCCCTGTGAACAGGTTGCTACAATTTTCCCATGTCAAGGATCGACCAAAACGGGTCTCAGCGACCGCAAACGTTACGCTGGCAACCATTGTATTAGTAACACTGAATTACCAGTTACAGCTCTGATTGCACAGTCCTTCGCACAGCGCTGTAACTTTCCAATCTACACCCGCAAGGTGGATAGCTGGAACGCAGCGCTGCAGAGGTTTCGGGCGATTTTACCACTTAAGCATCAGATAAATCAACCCCGCATCCTTATCTTTACTCCCTACCTATGTCGGCAGGAGATACGCGCATGTGATTTCCTCGTTAATTACCTATAACAGAGCCATTAAGGAAAAGGGCAACTCCAAAGAGGGCACCAATGCAGAGAGCAAGAATGAAAGGCCGCCGGCGGCCCCAGCTCAGGGTGCAGCGGTCACTGGCCGAACCTATAAGCGGAGTGAAGATCAAGCCCAGGATAGGGCTAAGGAACCAAGTGAGGCTGTAGTATTGTTCAGGAAGACCTAAAAACAAAGACAAAAATGATTTAAAGGTTATGTGGGACACAAGTAAAATTTCACTTTATACACGACATTCTGTTATTCCTTTGAAAACTGTAAATTGATCGGTAATTTACCTACAGCACATTCCCTCCCAAATGAACAATCCAGTTAAGATTTCTTATCAAAGCCTAAAAAACAGCTCAGGAAATCACAGATCACTTATCTTTCAAACACCTGGGCAATAACAAGGTAACAATAGGTATATTTGAGCTACTGAAATAAAAGGTAAAAAGAAAATAATAGATTTATCTAACAGTAGAATCACTAGTCTAGATGAGTTACTACTGTCTAAAAAAAAATCACAGTTTGGCTGAATTCTGCTGAGTATGCAGATATTTTTTTTAACAGGGGTGTTGGTGGGGAGGGCCTCTGTGAAGAAATAACAGCCAAAGTCTGCTGTGGAGAAGCCCGACAGCTTTGTCGCATCCTCTATCCGTTCCCGGGCTATAAATCCAAAGATCTTCGGGATGCTTGGAAAGCTGCCTGGTCGTCGGATACACACATCCCCTTCTCAGCAAAACTTCTAATATTCGACAGGAGTTGAACATTAAAGTGGTAACGTTCATCTAAAAGCACCACCGTAAAGAATTACCCAAGGTTTAATGGCCAGAGAATGATGGACAGAACTTGAGTGTTATACGAAATGTCCCATTTCTAAGCAGAAACATGGTGACTTAGAAAAAAAATGAACAATAAAAGAAAAAACAATTATTCATTAACCTTTAGAGAGCAGCTAGAGAGGCTTGGCTTCTCTCTACCATCCCTGCTTTCTTTTCAGAACTGAGGCGACTATTCATAGGATCAAATGGGGAAAAAAATGGATTTATTCTATAACATTTACTCAGGAAAAAAACTTGTTACAAATAATTTCTAGAGAAGGAAAGCGAGCCCCAAAGCCCTGCTTTCCCCCTCTCCAGCGTGGAGAGCAATGGCCTGCAGATGGCAGGCTGGCCCAGAAGAGCGGATACGCTCGGGTCCTTTGGGATCCATCTCCCAGTTTATCAGCAGAGGGCAGGTAACGGCTTTGACACGTTTCTTAGCAAAGCATTAAAAACAAAACAACCCATTTCTTGCAGCCCAACTGATGCCAAGACTGCAAAACTCGGTGTCTTTACCCTAGGAAGGAAAACCATTTATTATTCAAAATCACATACTGTGAGTGTGAGCAGTATTTGACCTTTGCTGGTGAGATCAACCTGTACCTTGTGCTCCCCGCGCTGAGCCATCCGTTACCGAGCAGGATTATACCAATCCCTGCCCAAAATAGCCCATGCTGCAAATTTGGAAGTCTAATCTCCTGCTCTTTAAAGTGCCATCAAATCTTGACTAACGATGCTGACTTCTTCCATGAGATAAATCACATTTTCCCAAGACTGGTGAGCTCTGCAGTGACGCAGAAACATTCTAAGAAAGGCTGAGGGACCTGGGTCTTTTTAGCCTGGAGAAGAGAAGACTGAGGAAGGACCTCATCAGTCCTTATAGATACTTCAAAGGTGGGTGTCAGGAGGATGGGACCAGTCTTTTTTCAGTGGAGCCCAGTGACAGGACAAGAGGAAACGGGCACAAACTCGTACATAGGAAGTTCCATCTAAACATGAGGAGGAACTTCTTTCCTTTGAGGGTGGCAGAGCCCTGGAACAGGCTGCCCAGAGAGGTGGTTGAGTCTCCGTCTCTGGAGACATTCCAAACCTGCCTGGACACGTTCCTGTGCAACCTGCTCTGGTGGGTGGACCTGCTTTGGCAGGGGGGTTGGACTCAGTGATCTCCAGAGGTCCCTTCTAGCCCCTCATTCTGTGATTAGAATCATAGAATCATCTAGGTTGGAAGGGACCTTAAAGATCATCTAGTCCAACCATCAACCTAACTCTGACAAGAAAATAAATAAGAAACAAGAAATAAAAATCACTAAACCATATTCCTGAGGGCCGTGTGAACCCATCTTTTGAACACCTCCAGGGACGGTGCCTCAACCACTTCCCTGGGCAGCCCATTCCAAGGCTTAATAACCCTTTCAGCATAAAATTGTTTCCTGATATCCAATCTGAACCTCCCCTGGCGCAACTTGAGGCCAGTTCCTCTTGTCCTATCGCCTGTGACTGGGGAGAAGA
>VXAK01005761.1:202785-215002 GCA_013399435.1 Arenaria interpres | reverse complement strand
AGATGATCAGAGGGCTGGAGCACCTCTGCTGTGAAGACAGGCTGAAAGAGTTGGGGTTGTTCATCCTGGAGAAGAGAAGGCTCCAGGGAGACCTTATAGCAGCCTTCCAGTACTTAAAGGGGCTCCAGGAAAGCTGGGGAGGGACTCTTGATCAGGGAGGGGAGCGATAGGAAAGAGGGGGAACAGTTTTAAACTGAAAGAGGGGAAATTTAGATTAGATATCAGGAAGAAACTCTTTACTGTGAGGGTGGTGAGACACTGGAACAGGTTGCCCAGAGAAGCTGTGCCTGCCCCATCCCTGGAGGGGTTCAAGGCCAGGCTGGATGGGGCTTGGAGCAACCTGGTCTGGTGGGAGGTGTCCCTGCCCAGGGCAGGGGGGTTGGAACTGGATGATCTTTAAGGTCCCTTCCAACCCGGCCCATTCTATGCTCACCAACATCTGAAATAATTTGATGTCATATCGCTGCAAAAGGGCTGTACGTTGAGAACAGAAGTTTCTTTTCTGAATTATGTTGTGACTTGTGAATGATGAGCTGGGACATCTCAACTGAGCTCATCCGTCAGTAAACACTTGAGAGACGTGGGGAAGGGTTTGCAGTAAATCATACAGTTGCTTTAAATAAACACAGGGCACGAGGGCTGGCAAGAGCTCCATTACTAGCGTTACAAGCATCACCCTATCTCATATGAATAAACAACCTTAAATAGATAGATATAAGCAAAATGGATACAATTAAGAGACTCTCTTTTAATATCCCAACATCCATTGAGACAACCAACTAATTTTTATGGAGACTATGAGCAGAAAACAACAAGGAAAGGCCAGTAGAGCAGGGACAAGCAATAAGGGTGTATACCTGGGGACACCAGGGGCTTGCACAGCTCACTGTCCCTCTGCCCTTGTGGCCACCACTTTTATCTCCGATCTACAAAGGCATTTCTCTGTGGTCTATACAAATTTTAACAAAAAAAGTTCTGGAAACACTTAATCCATTTGAAATGATGATTTCTGCAGAGAATTACAACCTGTTTACAAATATTTTTCCTTCAACTGCAAAAACTGCACATTTCTAAATGGGAAAGATGGGGGGGGGTTATGCTTTATAACCACAGTTAACCAACTGTCATAAAAATGTCCTAAGATTATTAAAGCTGCCAGCGTGACTTTGACTTCAGTACTTTCAAGGTCAATGTTGGATGTAGTAACTCCCCATCAGATTAAGGCCTGCATTATGGTTTGATTTTACAGGCCAGTAAAAGAAAGGAAAAAAGGGTTCTTTACCTCTGTTACGTGCCTACAATTAGGGAGCCTTATCTGTCCGTGTATGAGTCAGAGGAGAGAGACTGAAATGCTTTCTTGAGAAGGCTTTATATTCACTGATTGAAATGGGTGATCTTCCTACCATTGAAGTATTATAAATAAAAGTCTAAATCCAAATATTTACATTGAAAATGGCTTACTTTGCAAAAGACATGATTCTCAACGATTGCAGAATGGAGCTAGGGATGTAGCTTTTATGGAAGGACAAAAAGGACACTTAAAAAACCACAAACGTTATGTTTGGAGATCCTTCTTTAGACAAACCACTTCGATCTTCCTTTTTTATTGAACTACTCTTTAGCGGCCAAAATATCTATCTTTAGAAAAAGAGGCCATGATAAAAATCTATACAAGAATTAACAGCACCATGCCAGGAAAAATGGAAGAATTTCTAAAAAGCTTTCAGTGCTCCTCCAAGTAAACAGGAAAGGGATAACTTTCAAGTGAAACACGAGCAATTCCCACAGATTGTATAGTGGCAGGAACCATCTACACGAGCACAACCTGCTTTTTCTCTTGCTGGAGAAGTCATGCTATACGATGACTTCTTCTGTAACCGAAGTGGCGGGGCTCTTATAAATGGCATTCCAAGCATAAGCTAGCAGTTTATAAAATCATTGTATGTGTTTTATATACAGTTATGCAGAATTCAAAATAGTTATAATTTATTAAGTGAAGCGTATGACTTTTCTTTATCCTAAGTATGTAAACAGTGATATTGTCGCATTAGAATTCAGTTGGTTACTCAACTACTGAGTGGGGTTAGAGAGGATTCCTGGTAGGGAACTGGTGCACACGCAAGCTGAAATAAAACAGCACAGGAAAAAATCATTCGTTGGTGGGAGAATTCCCTCCTAAACCTGTCTGAGGGACGGCAGACTGCTCACCTGAACAGTGTTTGGGCAGGCAAACAGAGCAATCATTTCAGCAACGGGTAGTAACATTAGTTACCCAAAGCTTCCTTTTTCATTTGCTTGTTATATCTTAAAGTCGAGATGTAGCATTGATAAGCCATAGTCTACCCAGGGACACAAAACTCTGCCAGACAACAGGTCCTAGAAAAGCTCCCAGCCATGTTCTACCATGGGTCTTCCAGGAAAGAGCTTTCCAAGGCCCTGGGCGGTACCTCCACTGTCCCATGAAGCAAGACTTCAAAACACACCTTGGAGATGTTCTCCATAAAATTCATGCCTCATACTGGCAAAGCCTACAGGTGCTTCGCCATTCCAAGAATAGGTTTGCTTTAGCGCTAGACATTTTGATATAAATGAGAAGGTTCCAGACAGGCAAGGACAACTCCAACCCCAAAATACTTTTTTCCCTTAAAAGAGGCTGTTCTGGTTTTAGTATCTTGAATGTCTGCATACGTGATACGCATATTTAGGTTGGCGTGCACGATTTGGCAGTAGAAGCAAAATAAATAGAAGACTAAAAACTGAAACACTTAGGAGATAGTGCACGTGTGTGTGTGCGCGCATATATATATATAAAAATATGTTTTCCAAAAGTTTGCTGCCTCACAACAAGAATGAGCTCCAATAATAAAACTTTATAGAAATGACGTCTGCAAAGGGCACCACCAGTCAGTCAGGGAAGATAATTACACAGCTTAACGGTTCCTTTCTCTGTATGTATATGCTGCTATACCCACACAACTTGACCATATTTTAACACGGGAAGACAGTTAAGAAGGCATCCAAGCCAGGATGAGATGACAGTGAGTAGAAACGAAGAGGTGACACCTAGAAGTTCCTTCTGATATCCCCATCTAGTGGCAAGGACTCAGATGCAGCCCGTATTTTAAATAAACTTGGCTACGGCGCTGTGCCCGGCCAGCAGCCCTGCAGCATCCAGCCTCTGATGTGCAGAACAGATGTACGGATGCTGGCTTTGACTAGATTTCAAGGCTTGCACCGCACAACAAGCTTGTCATCCCCATGTCTGCCTCGCCACGACCTCTTACTGCCAAATATCCCAACCACTGAGAGCTGCTCTACCCACCTGGAACAGGCTCTAACTGGGCTGGGACCGATTCTATATGGCCAAGAGAAGTATCCCGCAGCAAATGCTTTACCAGAAGCTGCTCAGACTCACAGGAGGACTCCAAGGCCAAGGCAGCTGCGTCCCATTACCAGTTTAATGCTGTTCCTTTATTTTGTCTGTAATTTTCCACCGCTGTGCTTGCCTTGCCAGGTAGCAGCAGCTCTAACAGCGAACCACCATCCGCCAACTTGGAAAAGTAACCCGGTGGCCTCTTGGGGGGAGGAATAATAACTGGAGGATTATTATTTAGCCTTTTACTGACAGCTAATCTGAGGAAACACCGAGGAGGGAAAAACATATCGGATAAACAAGGTTAGTATTTGTGCCGTGAACTGAATGTGGAGCAGGTCACAAGGCAGACTCAGAAGTCTCATACAAATCAGTGAGAAAAAGAGCAAAACACAACAACAGCTTCTGTTAGCAGTGACGACTGCCACTGAGACCCTTGTAATATGGCATTTCCCAGCCAGCTACAAACAAACAGGACACTGGCTTCTAGTAAATAAGGGTTTGTTTTTTCCCAGACAAAAAAAGTGCCCAACAATAGTGGGACCAGCACTGCTCACGGTTCACAGGAAATGCTCACTGTGTCACCATCAGTCTCAGGGCTGCGTGAGGTCACGAGTTACATGGAAGAAAGATTAAGCCACATGCAGCAGTTTCTATTCAAAACCTCTTTTTGATAAGTTCTATTGGGGGAAAAATAGTTCTTTATAAGCTTAACAATAAGATCTGATATGGGAATAGGATGCTAAGCTCCTATTTTCAGTTGTCAGAAATCATCACCTAGAGACTTGTTTATACTCTTAAAGTAAACATCATACACATTTCTGAACTAACATGAGAAGCTGTCATGCCCTGCAAATAGTTTGTATTCTGCAATTTCATCCCTCTCTAAAATACTGTGTGCTGCTAAAAATACATTTACATTGATCTGTTTAAAATGCATTGCTTATACAAGCTGCTTTTGTTTAGACTACATTTTTTAAAGAGCATAGCAAGGAAAATCAATGCTTGTCAAAAAGCCGTGAAAAAGTTAGAAACCCGGTATCTGCTCTTCATCTTCTTACAACAGAATCATAGAAACCACCACAAACTCAAGCATTTTAGCTTTGGAGTGTCTATAATGAGGAATAGGGAATTCAGAATTCAGCTGTAATAATTTCATAAATGCACCCCGATATCCACTCACTTATATTTAAAATAAAAATACAGAGTTGCCCCACATTTGGGTCCCCCAGAGAAAATACAAACAAGTGGCTATGCCTGCTTTGAGAACTGTATCACCATGAAACTTCAACCACAAATCCTTTCGCTTTTTGCTATTTCCCCCCAGATTTTAGGGCTTCCAATGCCTTAGAGCTCATGTGGGACTCCAAGCTGCCAAAAAACCCCAAACCTGAGCCAATATATGTTGAAACAATGCACTGGAATAGGCTTGACTGGTGATCTGAGTACCACTGGAGTACACTCAGCCCTTGTACTTGGAGTTTATTGCACCCGTGAGAAACCACCTTCCTAACTTCTGGATTGAAGTAAGAACTCCGACTAACAGGGAAGGGATATGAAAAAAAAAACAGGAATTACTCCTGGTGCCCATTACCATGATTTGAGCAGCTTCCAAATGTGGGAGTATAAGCTTTTAAGAAGGAAATAACTTTAAGTACTACTTGACATCAGAGTGTGATACCACATGAGAGGAGATTTGCACCCCTAATGCTACAGTATCTTAGGGCTGCTGGTGTGAGAAGAAACAAAGCCTTATACCAGACTTCATTTTTATGTGAAAATTTGGCTCTTCATTAAATTATGCCTTCCCAGCCTGTAGGATAAGACAACACTTGCTCAAGCCAAGTGCTTGTTCAGGAGCTGCTCTTAACAAGCTGCAAATTGCACAGCAATACTGGAGGGAAATTACACTGACCAGTAGGTGCGATCGATTTGGTTGCAAGCAGGCAGGTGGAAGAACTCAGAATAAAATCAGTACCGCGAGGTTCTTAATAGCTGCTAGCTTTCTACATAAAAACGATCCCCTGTCAACTTGTCAGGGATCTTTATGCCCTCAGTGTCTCAGAAATGACCTATTGCAATAAACACCACATAAAATAGGAGCGATATCAAAACCGTGGCTTAAATCTTCCCACTGGTAAAATTCACATCCTGAAATTCTTCTTGGGCCTGTCAAATAAGAGCTCTTCTGCTTAGGCTGCAACATTCACAAGCTGTCAGCACATTATATACATCTCATATAGGCAGGAGTACGTGCAATCTCCGCAATCTGAATGTACTTTTCTGGAACACAAACTATCACCCAGTTGCAGAAAGTGCATCCCTTCCTTCCCCCTCCTGTTTAGCTCCTCTGCCTTAGGGACTCCTTGGCTTAAGGAGAAGATTATTGATGAAAGCTGGATCTAGATTTGAAATATATGAACAAATAACTAACAGGAATATTAAAAGGATTAAATCAGGTTAGAGATGCTGGAAAACCTGTCACAGAATCATGGAATCACAGAACGGTTTGGGTTGGAAGGGACCTTGAAGATCATCCAGTTCCAACCCCCTTGCCATGGGCAGGGACACCTCCCACCAGACCAGGTTGCTCCAAGCCCCATCCAGCCTGGCCTTGAACCCCTCCAGGGATGGGGCAGCCACAGCTTCTCTGGGCAGCCTGTTCCAGGGTCTCACCAACCTCACAGCAAAGAATTTCTTCCTCATATCTAATCTAAATCTCCCCTCTTTCAGTTTAAAACCGTTCCCCCTAATCGGATCACTCCGCTCCCTGATAAAAGAGTCCCTCCCCATTTCTCCTGTTTCCTTCAAACTTGTATTTCAAATTTTAAATTTCCTTAGTAGTTGGATGCAAACAAGTCACACTTTTACAGCAGAAAAAAATTGCAAAAATTTGGAAACTGTAACAACTGCTACATGCCATGTCTACAACTAGACCAGAGCCACCCATTTTGAAAGAACAACAAGTAACTTGGTCATAAAACAACTCTCTAGCTCTCCAACAGCTTCAGCGCAGAAATATTAGTGCAGTGTTTTGTGTAGAGAGTCCTGGAGGTGTTTTTAAGCCGTAGGAGAGTAATATCCCCTTCTGGGAAAGCTATTCTGCCTTTCGGTACAGCTTTTGAAATGATCCATGCAATAGCCCGCCAGCAGCAACCAGGTTGGGTTAAATACCACTTCTGAAAAATGGAATTAAGAAAATAAGCCACAGGCCTCTTCAAGGATTTCATCATCCAGTTTTCCCATTTTCTGTCTCGGCTCAATTATTGCTTCTCAACCTCCTACAACCGTCCTCCCCGTCTCAGATTTGGCAGCCGTGGGAGTCATCAGCGTTTCATTAAGCTCTGCCGCTCTACTGCCGTTCTGCCAAAGTTGTAGAAAGGTTTATGCGGCTTCTCCGACAATTCCTAGTTTATAACCCAGTTTTATGGTGCTGTGTCAGGAAAGAGAAGCATATGTTAAGAGAAGGGAGCCAAAGGTACGTGTGGAAGGGGGAGAGGGGAAGCAAAAGCCTGAGAACAGCTGAAGCATCGGGGAAAGAACGCAGGCAGGCAAATGTGGCCTTCCTTTTAGCGTGATCACAAATGCTGTCAAGTAAAGCTTTTAAAGCTTTAATTATTTAAAGTTTCTAACCCTCCTACTAACTTACTTCCACAGGGGTGACCTGTAGTAATTCAGGTAGATTATTTCTAGCTTACTGCCCTTACAGCAATCTAGTTTTCTACTTCCTTAACCGATACAGCAAGCAATTGCTAAGAGACAAATATGCCAATATTAGCTACTCCTGCTGGGATCAGAGGCAACGCATATGACATGCTCTGCTTAAGGAAAGACCAAAGAATCCACTCCCATTGTAGACTTTTTTTACTGTAGTAAAAATGCTTCACAATTCCTATAGGCTGCACAGAATTGTATCCTATAGTAAAAATGTTCAGCAATTCCTATAGGTTGCACAGAATTATATCCTCACCAAAATGACGCTATTTATTTTTGCCAGGGTACATTCAGACCAGTGAAAAGCGCCAGGTTTACTCCAAGCCAGAAGCCAAACCTTTGACACTCAAACACTGAGAGTGCCAAACGAGCTTGCTCCGTGCTCCAGCAGGTAATTAAGATCCAGAGAGGGCAAGGAAACGCGACATTGCCAAGAGCTCCCATCGACTGCTGAAACTGAGCCACTGGAGGTTTCGAGATTATCTGTGCCTTCCTTTTGGGCTCTTGGGAAACTTGTTTTTAACCTTTCTTCCTCTCTCACTTATTAACCAATATTTAGAATTGTGTCACTCTGACACTAACAATAAATTTGGATCGCAGTGCTTAACGAGCTGCAATTGAATATAGATTAAATCTGATGCAACTTCCAGTGTGCTGAACCAGCAGTAATAAAAAAAAGAAATCCTTTTAACCTCCACCAAAGAGTGGTTTTAGGGACACAACGAAGGTGTTTACATTAAATAAAAAGCTGAGAATTTTCTTCACGGTCCCAGAAAAACGTAGGTTGCATTCAGCTAGACATATATATCGGTATAACCACCCGAGGCGAACTTCACAACGTCAGTGAATTTATTCCCAGGCTGAGAACGCTGTCTCCTGTTGCTGCAGATACAGAAGGGCTCAAAGGTCACACGCAACGATGGCAGCACCCCTTTCCCATCACTCCCGAGCATCTAAATGTACAGGGACACGTATGTGAAGGCGGCAATCAATAAATTCTTTTGCCATGCTAATCCTTCCCTTGCCTTTACAGGATGTAATTAAAATGCATCGGCTGTACATGATGCCCCACTTTGAGCCCCTGCATTACGCAACGCTGCAGCACTTCGCTCCCTCTCGCTGCGAGATCAGACATCAATTAGGCTGACATGTGTTGCCTGAAGATACGCAGCATCCCAGTTTATCCAAAGCTCAATAGGGTTTTTTTCGTCACCACTTCCAGAGTATTGGCAAATTTATAGACAAAGGCACTTCGGCTCAAACGCGCTTTAAAATTCCCAAACTCCAGAGACTCTGACATATACAATAGAAAAATCTTTCAGCACCAACTCGCGAGCCTGTTCTGTGAATCAACAGTGGTGCCTTTGTCGCAGCGATTAACACATTAATACCCTGGAATATGACCATCTACTTACACAGCTGAAGCAAATCCTAACCAAAACCTAATAGGTGTTAACACCTATTTTTTCTTCCAAACAGAGCTAAATCTGAACTGTTAACTATGAAATCCACGTTCAACCCGGACAGAACAGACCCCCTCCCACCCCTTAAAAAACTCTGGTAAATGAATAACTTTTCTGTTCTGCTTAAGTTTTCAGTTCAAATCATACTTGCTTAATGGGGACCTATTCAACATGTGGGTGCCCAGCAGCATCACGATGCAGCAGTAGGTGCAGCCTGAGCCCTTGCTGGGCTGCTCTGGTCCTGTGCTGCTCTGTGGGGCAAAAGATTTTGTGTCCAAGGGAAGCGTTGACCATCCTTCTGCACTGCTCTAACCAGATGTGAAGGAGAGGCAGAAGCATGATTAAGATAATTAAGCAAGGGGAAGATGAAGAGCAAGGCTAGCACATCCCAAATCTTATGAGACTCACTCAAGATTAAGACTTTTAAAATACCATTCTAGCAAACACTGGGTTAGAAGGTATCACCTAGATATTAAACTCCCATTCACTGCAGCAGAAGTTTACTCCTGATGTGTCTGTTTTACCCCAACAAGGCCCAAGAAACCACAAAGGATCTGGTTCACGCTGCCAAACAAATGACTGGCAGATAACTTAGCCCAGCATGGCATCTGGTCAGCGTACCCAGGAACAGGACTTGCAAAAGGAAAGCAAACAGACTTCAAGGTAGCCAAAAAAGTATTTTTTTTTTGGTCGAGCAGGCAGCCAGGCAAGAGTATGAGCGGCACAACATTTGCGCCCTTGAATTGCAAGCAGCAAAAAACCCCAGCTCACTTCCAGCCTCAAACTGTGTGTACCAGCAAATACAGTATGCGCACAGCAGAGTGAAAAGGAAGGGAGCTCATCTTTGCAAATCGATAAAAATCATCCTCTTCTTCCCCAATTTTCAGGCTTGACTACACGCTTGGAAGCCATGTGAAAACAGACACTCGAGAAGGTGGTTTTTGGCCTGAGTACCCCTGCAGATACCACCTGAGAACCTTCATCTTCCAAGGGACTACTGACCAGACAGTTGATCTTGACAGCAGGGATCACATTTGCATCATCATTTATAGGGTTAGTGCCTGGTGTGGGCAGCTCCTTCTATAATTACCCTACCTGACCTAAAGCAAAACAAATATAATGGCTAATAAACATTGTAAGTACCTCATATAAACTTCATATTCTATTCAGAGAGGAAGAAAAAGCTGAACTCCTTAGGCCATTCATCATGCAGTCTCAAAGTGCTTTACTCCCTTTCTTTTCCATAGGCAAAAGCCCCCATTCCCACAACAGGTTTACAAAAAGTGTATTGTTAATTGTTACTACACTGCAAAATCAATCCTGGCCTTTCTAAACTCGTTAGGACTACAGGTTTGTTTATAATAGGAATAAACACTCCTGTCTGTGATCATGTTTGTCACAACTGTGCCACCGGGAAGCCCTGCCAGCTACAAGTCAGCAAAGAACAGTAACACTGCATTCACTTTTAAATTATTTGCTATTTCAGAAGTGTTGCTGAATTACACATAAATAAACGGGTCGATTCTTCTGACTCATTATTCATTGTCTACTTAAAAAAAAAACACAAGAGGAATTTTGAAAATAACCCATACTAAGCTCCTGAAGAGAAACTGCATTCCTCTACGCACTTGCCTTTATTGAGGTTAATTCCTCATGTGGTTATATCAAGCGAAACATAAATCCTATTAGTGCCTTTCCTATTTGCTTTCACAAATGAACTGCAGGTTGTAGTTTGCAGGATGGATTTCCACGTAGACCATTGCTCCAGGAAAAACACTGCACTTTAACAATCTCTAGACATAGGAACACCGGTAACAGGAGTCATACAGAGAATTTCAATCCATCCCCCCTCAAAAAAAAGTGGCCTCCCTCTATAGTTACTCTATTCATGCCACCACCTGCCTGCCTTGTGGGTAAAGTGTTACAGAAAACCATCCTTCCAGATGAAATTACGGGGGCTGATTAAAAAGTTGGTGTTGGTGTTTATGTAGCCTGCCTCAAACTTTCCAACTAGAAACGTGTATGTTTTGGCTTGAACATTAGCTTACATGAAACATGTTCTATATGGGTACCGGAGAGATTTAAAAGCCAAGCTGCTTTCCTATTGCAGTCTTCTAAACTCTTAACTATATAAGAATCTTGATTTTAGTATTTTGGGCTTGGAGAGTCGTAATACAAAGTTGCACACGCAGGAAATTTTGGTAACTAGAGCAGAACTTGACCCCCAAATCTTAACCACACTCCAAATAACTTAGTGAGCCCCGGAGGAGTGGCATATAAATAAAAATTATATGAATTGCATTTCTATGAGATCCATGGTGTCGCTCTGCACCAACTAACTGGAATTGATAGTCTGGAATAAGAAGAATTCACACGAGATGAAAAAGCCTTCTTACCGCAGACTCTTTTACGTGCAATCTTTACTTGCACGTGTTGTGTGCCACAATCAACGAGGCTGTGCATGGAAGCATAAATTTACCAATAAAATCTAAAGTTAAACAAGTGGAGCACACCAGCAAATAAACCAGCAAATGTTTCCTTTCCAAATGTGCAAATTGTGAGAATTAGGCCCTAATGGGGACAAAGCAGAACCGAATTCTTTTCCAAACCACCACACAAGTATTTGTGTCATATTGTGAAAAGCAGTTTTACTTTCCATAGCTCTGCTTGTACCATTTTTCTTGTCATTTGAACTTACAAAAGAATGGAATGAGTTATATACGAGTTATAGGTGTAGTGAGTAATGCAGCATTATTCAGCCATCCAACAAAGGAAACCTAAATAATTTTTAAGATTGAAACCTAAATAATTAAGGTTAAAACCTAAATAATTTTCAAGACTGAATTTAGCAATCCTTTCATAGCCGACAAAAAGTTGTAGCGCACTCCTCTCCTGAAGGCTACAGCCTAAAACCATTTGAAAACTTATTTCAAACACATTTGCCACATCAACGGGGTAGGAATCCATAGTGCAGAAAAATAACTTTCCTGGTCATTTATCTCCGTAACCTCTCGCACACGTTGACCTTGCCAACCGATGGAGACCCCAGCACAAGATTTATGAGGCACGACCTTGACCACCTCTGAGGAGGGAGCACTTGTTGAGGCTACTCCTTAATTAAATTATGGAGAAAGAGCCAGCCTCAGCTTTTTAACTGATTACATCATCTTATTTTTGCATTCCATCCCCGAACATCCTGAAAGTTCCCCCCCTGAGCTTCTCCACCATCACACTGTGTGTCTGTATCTGGAGGGGGACCCAGCACATCGCTAGGGAAGGGGTGTCCATGCTGCTGCTCACCACAGGTCACTAGCGATGGCCTCTGAGATGCTGGCCAGTTCGGGTTTGCAAACTATGTTTTTTTGCATACCTCTATATTTGTTGAGCCAAAAAGGAGAGAAAAAAAATGTTAAACTCAATTTTCATTTCAGACAAAGTTTCCTTCTGCTCTTATTTAAGGTCCTTTTAAAGCAAGCATCGTTCAATTTATGTTGCAAAGGCATTAATATTAGGAATATATCCCTTAGTGAAAAAAAACCCAAACCCTTCAAATAAGCAGTTTTTTTAAAGAGGCAGAAATAGCGTGGAACCACTACCGAGGTGACAAACTGACACCAAAGTCTAGCAACCAGAAACCCATTTTTGTAAAATTTTACAGAATAATCAT
>VXAK01005761.1:191464-202759 GCA_013399435.1 Arenaria interpres | reverse complement strand
GGGGGGAAGGAGCAGGGCACAGCGTATCTGGCCTTCGTTGCTGCGTAGCTTGGAACAAAACACCAGATTGGATGTTTCCAAGGTCGCAGCATCATCCCATCGCTACATAAATTGTCTAATTTGCATCAGAGGACGATAAACAATCATTTTGAAATCACCTGATGTAGTCCGTGTCGGACAGCAGGTATGTCTGAAATGACTCTTCCTTGCCAGAAAATGTCTGGCTTGGGAAGACACTGCCTGACTTTCCAAATCAGGCAAGGAAAACACAGGGATTGCTGGAACAGTATCCACTACAACTCATCTACCCTGGTAAACAATTCTTTATCTTAATACCCGAGGCATTTTCTCGGGTTTAGATTCGTGAAGATTTCTCCCAGAGTGTCAAAGTTTATTCCTAATTTTAGAATATGTAATTTAATATGAATTTTCCTGCCACCTACATGAACTCTGAAATCTGTGAACTCCATCTCCAGCTGCCAAAGAAATGCTTTAATTTCCAGAAGTGTCCAGACAGAACATTTGCAAGAGGTATTAAAAATCTCCAGATCAAGAGGTCATTTAAAGCCAGAAGGATATTTTTGGAATTTGCAAATTATCCTGAGGGGCCTCAATTCTGATAGACTGAATTATTGAAAGACCATTGTTTACAGAGCAGCACAACCGATAAAAGGAGGAAATTCATGTTTTTCAACAGTCTATACATGAGAACACATAGAAAACGATCCAGCTCAGTTTATCACTTGAGCCAGACAACATAAATCGGGATCAGAAATTAAAGGTTAAGATGATCTGAACAGAAGCTATACAAAATTTATCGGTGTACTGAAAGAGACTGCGCTGCCTCACGGTGGGACATTTGCCAAAGAGAAAACTGATACCGAGGAGGGAACCGGGCCACTGTAGGGACTGATCCTTTCTCCTCACCGTGCCCCATGTCAGCTCTTCTGGGGGTAAAAGCAGTCCTGAGCGTGGAAGCCGTTTCTGAAGACTTGCCTGTTACGGTAACGCCTGTACTTTGACATTACATGGCCCCAGTTCTGGTTTCCAGGTAATTATTTATAGACAGTTTGCTTCACTAAAATTTTACTTAGTAAAGTAACCTGGAGGTAGATGAGGCTGTGATTTCAGCATTCAGTCTCCGTCTCTACCTCCGAAGTTTAAGCTCATCTGACTTTCTCCGAAGTCTCCCTCCTGCTGCTCTGCGAAATGCTGCTGGGATGACACGCAGGAGTGTCCCGAGTGTCTGCCCAGGACCTGTATCTACGTGAAACATCAGCTCTGTCCTCACACGGAGCGCTCCTCACAGCCTGGTGAGATGCCATCTAACTTTGCTGCGGGGCTGTGTAATGCAGCAGTCACCATTCCCTACATACAATAGAAACTCAGACTGAAAATCCTTATGTTTATCCAATCCCAAGAAGGTATTTGCATCCAAATCTTTACTTTTCGGATCGCCACATGGACACAGGGCATTTCAAAGTTGAAACAACTTCATAAAGCACCTACTTTACAACAGGGTTCAATATAAATAGGGACTTTTATGCTATATTACACAAAGTGGAACAGTTTCCAAAGACTGCAACTGGGAGGGGGAAACCTCGTTTGCTAGACAGCGTCCCCAGCAGTGGGAACATGGATTACACGCTTTTCTCGAAATCAGAGATGACAAGAAGTAAAGGGCTTGAATCTCCTCTGAGTTTCAAAGCACAAGTATGACCACCTACCAGCTCTAGCAGTGCTTGCTAAAGTACTTTAGGCTCCTGTCAGCCAGTACCTGCCCATCACTGCCCCCAGCTAAACCTCTCCCTCCCCTACCTACTCATCCTATTCTTCTTTCCAGAGTTTAAGGCTTTCAGGTCATTCTGATTGTGGGCAAGTTATACTCGCTTGTCTGATAAAACCCTTTAAATCCAATTTATTTCTATAAACAAACAGGTCGTATCCAGTTTGCGCGCTCTGTATCTCCTACACTGCAAAAAATCCAACTGAAGATTACCAAATGTTAATACAAATATATTACTGGGTATATCTATTTATGGGAAAATCTGCACCTTTGCTGCTTTGTACCCAACTGTTACTCAAGGCTTCAGAGAGAGGAATATATTCATGGAGTGACATGAGCTATTGGGGATTTACCAAAACCAATGTAAATAAAATCGATGACCTGTTTTTTTCCTGTTTAGTTAAATGGGCTTGTATTAAATTCTGTCATTGAACTGAACCAGCAGCTCAAAACTTTTCCAATAATTTCTTGCAAAATAGCCTGCAGGAAGCATATCTGAAACCTTTTCAACTCTTGTTTGGTTAAAAGAGGATGATTAAAACGGAGTCCCAGAGGGTGCATCACAACAGAAATACTGTTGCAACAAGCACACAGACTCTGGAGGAGAATAGAGCTTAAGGGGCTGCAGCTTTGACAATCCTCTTGAAGCAAGCTTTATTAAAGCATTACGTGATTTGGCAACAGCCTGTTGACATTCTTTTCATTTCAAAAGTGGCCTTAATTTTTATTTCCTTGAAAAGTAAGACTCCTGTTCACTAAGGAGTTCTCAGCCATTCCTTTTTCATAACCTATTTCACAATCCACGTTCAGTAGAAAAGCACTGATTTGAGCCTTGGTGTCAACTACCACTCAAAAGCCGGGTGCCTGAATCTCCATCTGCAAGTCTCCACCACCAGAACCCCATCCAAAGAGCTGAAAGGTTTCTTTTTACACAAAAGAACAGGCAATTCCCTGCTGGAAAATTGCCCCAGTGGCAATTACTCCGTAATAAAGAGCGTGGAAGCACCATCATGTGTCATCTGTGGCAAAATCACCTCTCGGTCAGAGGTGGGGGTCAAACTCCAATTCTGAGCAGCAAACTCAAACTCAGGCAGCTGCTGTGCATTCACAGGTTCACCTGACGACTTGCCCTCCCTAAAGGGTGTTTAGACAGAAGTATAAAAAGATGTAGGCTTTGTAAATTTGGCTGAGAGCATACGTGGGTGGAAAGCAGATTAAGAGGAAGGGTTTAGGCTAGGAAAGAGGTTGCGTAAAGGTGCGTGTTTAAAACCACTCAATTTTAGCACATTTTCAGGAGGCCAAAGTCTGCCCTTACTTCTTCCATCCCTTCCCACTACCCATGGGAAATCTTAGTAAGGGAGCACTAAAAATACAGGGATCCTGCAGTTCCTTGAGTCCTGTATGTATCCCTTTCTACTCCAGAGCTGCCTCTGGAAGCAGAAGAAAATGTATAGGTTTGTCTTGGATATAGCAACAAGCCGGGTCCACTAACTGTGGGAGGGAAGAATTGCAAGACAATTCAATAAAAAGCACATTTACAATAGACTGAAAGACAATTTTAAAGCTATTGGCTGATATGCAAATTAAAAACAACAAATAAATCTGCTTATAGTTTAATACAGTCCCATAACCAGTTCAGCAGCATTAATCTGCAGTGGTGTTATTTACTGGTCCTTATTTCTGCTGCTTTACTAGATCTCCTTGGGGTGGGAGAGAACAAGAGATTTGGAAAGGAAGGGGAACGGAGATGTCAAAGTGCTCCTAAGTCATTCCAAAAAGTTTTGTTTCTCTTAAACCTTGGCTACCCAAGATGAAAAGGAGACAGCGTGCTGGACAGGAAAGATTACTGGTAGAAAGAAGCATCTACATAAGGACAGAGATGTCCAATTCCTTCTTAGGGAGCGATTATTTTTGGAGGCCTCCAGCTCTTTCCACAAATCACAGACAAAAATATCTATCATTGCAGGAGAAAAAGAAAAAAAAAAAGGATTTGAAGAACAGAGATGACAACAGAATTAAAAATTGCTTTTAAACTTCCATCCTTATAAAAATGCAGACTGTCAGCTCTTACATACAGTTTGCTTTGTCCTGCAGGGTGTTTTTTCTATCAGTCCAACCTGTTAGCGTTTCTGGCGTGTCACATACGGTCACTCACGCTAACCTCAGATCACACAAGCTCTCAAAAGGAAAACTTCTGAGGATTCAAAGAAGTGTTTTCACATGCAATTTTACTGTGAATACTCTTTATGCTAGGAAAAAAAATCCAGTATTAACATTGCCACACTACACAAGATCAAGGACTTCTGTTAAAGATTTAGAGTGCGAGATAACACCACCAAAGTAAGAGACTTATTTTAGACGCAGCTTCTTCGGCAGACCTTATTCAGCCAAAAAAAAGGGAACAAAAAGTTACCTACTCCTAAATAATAGGAAAACATGTTTCATGCTGTGGGAGAAGCCTCTGAATTCTTTTGCACTCAACTTCCCTTCCCTAGTAAGGCTATTCATCCCAAGTCACACAATCTGCACAGTGCTACAGCCAGCACGAATCCTCGCGCTACCCCAGCTGAAAATCTGCCATGTGTTATCAGTCGTGCCTCCGAAGGCCAGATTCAGTGTTACTTAAAGAAAAACAGAACATGGCTATAAAAAAAGCTCGGTAAGTAACAGTTATTGCACAACTGCCAGACCACGTGCCATTTGCCTTGATATGAAAATAAAGCATGTGCTCCCACTGCCTTCAGGATTAAAAAAATCTCAATAATTGCATAGCAATAATTGCATAGCATCTTTTTTTTAACGGTGTCTTAAACGTATCCTTAAGCAAAGCGTCCACTAAGCCCTACATGTGTTGAAGAACTGTGCTGCTATTGATTTGAAGTCAAAAGATAATTTACGCAAGAGAACAGTGACACATGCTACAAAAGCCTTCCTGACTTGCTTGTTGGCAAAAAAAAAAAAAAAGTATAGTAAAATTAGTCTTACACAACCCCTTAGCAGGCATAAAATTAGTCAATAAGTAAAAAATGATGGGTGGGGAGGTTTTATAGGGCAATTAACATGTGCCTCAGGCACAATATTTGCAGTTTTATACATTCCACCACTTGAGATCTGAATACAAACTTTATATGATCTTAAAGACTAACTTCAAAGCTAACAAGGCTGAAAATTGTATTTAATTAAATTGTATTTAATTGTTTATTATTCTAGGTTTTCTAGATCCATTGTAAATTCAATTCTTGTCCTGAGCTTAGCTGTGTTACAGTCCTCTCTTGGGGACAGGTCAGCTCTCAAGCCATTAATTCTTCCAAGGAGGAATTCAGATCCTGCAGTTCACTCTCAGCATCACATGGAGCTGTGCCTGGGAGCCCAGATGCAGCTGGATCGTACAAGAATTTACCTTTGAGACTCAAAGAGCAGGTTCCAGCAACTCAGTTTCTTCCTGGTAAGACAAGGTCAGGTAAGGCACAGGTCAAGAGGTAAGATGCAGCTCTGTAGAAAGACTGTTATAAATACCTTAACATAAAGGCAACCTTTGGCAGAGATGAGGAATAAACTTGACTACTCGAGCTGAGCTGAAATAGTCAGTGTTGCTTTATATCAGAAGAGTTTCCTCCATCTGCAAGAGTTTTTCCAGCCAGTCAGCCTTTTTTCACTTTAATTATAGGCCGCCTCTAGAAGCGCCTCCAATCCCTTTGTTCCCTTCTCCCCCACCAGATCTTTAAGGTTTTTTAGGCTTCCTTTGATCTCGGGCTTAGCCTTAACAAGACCATCCCCTTCCACACTGAATTGAGTCAGCAATTGATACCTTAATTCCTTTTGAAGAAACATACCTAAAAGCTAACTTATCCGTAACATTTCATGCTTGGTTTCTAAATACATCTCCATAACCTCCTCTTTACCTGCATGCATTCTTCTCAGACAGGTATCAATGCTAAATTTCAATGGGGAGATTCACTACTTCATTCTAAAAGTTCACTCCGTAATATTAAATCGCTTCAGCAAAATGACTTCTCAGCTACGCCTTTGAGGTTTCTCAGAATCAGCAGTTTGAGT
Source organism: Arenaria interpres (assembly GCA_013399435.1). Taxonomy (NCBI): domain Eukaryota; kingdom Metazoa; phylum Chordata; class Aves; order Charadriiformes; family Scolopacidae; genus Arenaria; species Arenaria interpres. The sequence goes on along the minus strand of VXAK01005761.1, from coordinate 196,917 downwards.
TATTGCTTAACACACTTTTTCCATACTGGCAATTTCACATGAACTAGATTTCGAGACCCTTTAAACATGGTCTGCTAAGCTTCAGGCTAGGAGAATTTTTGATTCTTAATTATTTTTTTTTTCTGAGATATTATGTCTAAATGCTTTAACTGAGCCCAAACCCCCAAACAGCTTTTCTATACGTAGGAGACACATAGGAAACATATCTCATACAAGACATAAGTGACTACAGTATTTGCTGATTCGAAAGTATATAGAAAGAATTTCTTTTCCAAACAAAAATAACCTATGGTATTCCGCTCTGCTTAGCTCAGCCTTTCTCTTTATTAAAATCTATTAATTAGCACTGAAATATGCAGCTTCCAGAAATGCTATTCCTCAGTGTTACTGCCTAAAAAGAACACTGCGCTCAGGGTTAAGCTTAATACAACCAACTTCAATATTTAATGCTAGATTAGCTAATGTTTACTACAGGAGCCCATTAACTCTCACAGCAAAACGAAGTAATGCCATCACAGATAGGCCCTCAGATATGAAACACATAAAAATCAAGGCTATTCCTATACTGTACCAGAGAAACATCCTTAAATTTAAGCGAGATCATAAAGGTAAGCAGCACATGTAAACTGTTCATGTTTTTCCTTACATAAATCTACATGGTTTCTTTTTAAAAGCACTAGTGTAATATATTTAATTTATGCAGGGGAATGAGGAGCAGCTCTGGTGCTGACAGTCACTTCTGCGCCTATTAACTATTCATAAAACACTCAATAGCACTGGAAAGATCCTTTGAAGCAAGAGTAAAGGTTTGGCAAAGCTTTTATCATATTAAATGTAAAACGTGAAACTTCATGTTTACAGCTACCACTGCTCATTAGTCAGACAGCAAGTTTTTCATGCTGAATAGCAGCAGCCACCCCAAGTCACAGAACACAAGATTTATTTTTCCTCCCACAATCCTAATGAAACGGGCACATGGATCCCAGTTTTCAGAAGAACAGAAATGGGTTGACTAGTTGCATTACCACCCAAATTGTGCTCGAATTACAACTGAAATTATCGGAAATTACTACATTATGTTACTTATTAATGGTTTAAGTGTTTAAGTGTTGTTAACTGAAGCCATGTATTGTGATTTCACTGAACAGTTTCTCTAAGTTCACACCATACCGGTCATTCATTTCTCCCCACTTTTGTTCAGTTAAAATCCCTGGAAAAATATTTTTTTAAATGTATCCAAAATTTCTGTGAACTGTTATGAACTGGAAGTAGTTTTAGAGGTTTAATCCTTCAGAAGCCAAGTTTAATGACAGAAAAAAATACACTGTCATTTGTGAACAATTGGAGGGATTTTAATTCCCTCTTGCAGATAAGCAGCATTAAGTACCAGATGTTTCAGAAGACAAAGGCCTCATCCTGCTCCTACAGAGTTTATAATACGGGGCTGAAATGTGAGAGGGGAAGCAAACAGTAGTGTTAATGCACAGAACATACTCAGGAACAACATTAAAGCACTCAGTTTCTCAAAAACCTTGGACTGATGAACAAGTAAACCTGAAGTGCTGACTATTTCCTAGGACAGTTTTACTTCTGGCTGGGAGGAGCTGCTGATTGAACAGGGCTCTAATGAAGGTTAATGAAGATTTCAAGAGATCAACATTTGTGAAAAGTACCAACTAATATAATTTCATCTGGAGTCAGCCTGTCACTTTTCATATTTGGCCTATTTTTATATCCTCTGCACCCTTCTAAACACCTTAGCTGCTTAACTTTGAATTTTTAAGCTGCACATAGCAAGAAACCAAAGAGCAAGTTAAAATTGAAAGAAAAAAGTGTAATATATATTTGGCTTGTTCTTGTTGCTAAGCTACTAAAGCCCAGTTATAGCTACATGGCTGTTATAAATTTGTAGCTGCAGTCTCTGACAAGGCAATGTTGATGGTTGGACTCGATGATCTTAAAGGTCCCTTCCAACCTAGACAATTCTGTCATTCTATGTAACATCAATCTAAGCAGAGCAATAAAGACAAAGATTAAAGTCACAAATCAGAACTTATTTCGGTGGGGGTACAGCAACCTGGGCACTTCCAGACTTTTCCAATTCACAGGATCCACCGATCCAAGCAGCTCTCACTGCTGCCTTTCGGTTCTTTTGCCAAGAATTCAAAACTTTAGGCAATTTAAACACATGGAGAATTTAACCACTGTCAAATTGGGAAGGGATTATCCAAGGGACCGCTTCCTTCAGCTGCTGAAATCCTGTGGCTTGCGGAACAAGTAGGACAGATCATTGATCTGCCAAATCACAACTACCCCTCTGATCCAGGGCACAGGAAGAGCCAGGAAAGTCAAATACCTGCGAGAAGGAAGTATGTAACACCATACTAAGGTGCCCAAAGTTTTCATGGTGGTATCAGATAATAATCTCAGATTATTTCAGTGACCAAGGTTTCCTCTGAGATACGGAACACAAGCACACACCGTAAAGCTTATTTGTTAATAATGTGCATATAGCTGTAAGGAAGAGTCTTTTTGGGTACCCAAAGGGCTTCTGGTTCTTCAATTTGTTATTAGCAAAGTTAGTTGGTTGAGTCACCGCACTTTCCCAGGTGCTGCTTCTTAAAAAATAGTTTCTCGAGCCAATTTAACTCTCATAGAAAAAAAATTAATGTTGCTTTTACCAAAACAAGAAGCAAAGGGAATACCACAGCAGTTCGACAGCTACACGCAACCCCCTCCAGTGAGGAATAAATATAGTTCATGTTGAGGCAGACAGATGTTGAGGTTGATAAAGGTAAACAGAACCATGTAAGAGGTAATTATCAAACAGGCCAGATAAGTCACCCGTGAATAACTTAACCCTTCAGTGCATCCAACACTGGTTATTCCCCCATGGAGGGAACATGAGCCAAAGCAGGAAAGATTTCAATTAGTTCCCAAAGTGCTAACATTTGTAAGCAGCTCCCTCCATTTCTTATCTCTATGGCAGGGAACATCATCCCCTCAGCCTTTGGCATCGCTTTGTCGATTTGCCAGCTTTCCTACCAGTGAGAGCTCTTCTTCTTCCCTTCCCCCAAATCCCAATGTTATTTTGATCACTGGGGTTAGGGAAGGAAGGGAAGAGATATTTCTCAATTATCTGGAGGAAACAGACCTGCTAGAAGAGCTCACAAAAGAAATATAAACTAGTAGACTGGTCAGTAATTAAGAGGATGGTTTATTTATACTGTCTGACCTTACTCTATGGCAAGGTAAAGGCAGTTTAGCCAGCTATATATTTTAAAAATCCAAGTGCTAGCACAACACAAGAAAGCGAACAAAAAAGTACAGGACAGATGGAAAACTGGGGGCCTTCTCTGTGCAAAGCAGGATGCAAGTTTTTTGCATTCCTGGTAGGCAGTAATTGACCCAAATCTGCTAGTACAAATGAATTAAAGTCTCTAAATTTCAACATATCCAAAAGACACAACCTCAAAGCAGGTTATGGACATTATAAACATTCCTAGATGAAGCTGCACGTGTTTTATTCAGCGTCAGGTTGATCAGAACGCTCCTATTTGGGGAACACTTATAATCTATTTTAACTATGCCAGCAATAAATCCAAAAAGGAGATCTGATGAGCTCTGAAAATTAAAATCCTTAGGAAAACTTGGAGGCATAACCCATGAGCATCTCTCATGGTGCTAATTGCACTGATTATTGACCCCTCTGTTGATTTAAAATAAACTAACTAGTAATTTCATATGAAAACACATTTCTAACTGCAGGAAGACCGTGAGAAAGAATTTGCACATTGCATGCTCACAAGTGCAATCTCTTCTGCCTTTATGTTGTAGCAAATATAAAAATGCAGATGTTTCATTTGAGATGTAAACCTTGAAGTTTTTAAACAATGCTGCAAATAATATTCAGTGAACATTATTTTAGAGAGTTGGTTGAGAGCTTCTGTTTGGCCACAGCTGAGGACGCTGTAAGGTATAACTGCACGTATAAGCCAAAGCAAACATATAATATGCATGTATTATATATACACTCACAGGGTGCACAACACATTGTTGATTTATTCCCTCATGGAAGCATGCTCAGCCTGGTACTTAAATCAGTTTCATGTAACATTTTCTGATATCTGATAAAGAACATGATTTTCTGGATTTGATAAAGGTACTATCAGATACTGTTAATACTGTAAGCAGTTTATTTGGAATCTGATTACAGTACTCGCCATGAAATTTAACTCTGTCTGCTCCTATTCTAAACCCCATTGCCCCCCCCATTATTATCTAAAGCTATTGGTATAATGGTTTATTCAAACATTCATGTTACAAAATAGACAGACTTGTCACATAAGACTCACTAGTGATTTGAAATAAATGCAATATTTCACTAGTAGTTAGAAAAGCCAATTTATCTAACTGTTTATTCTAAAGCAGCGTTGCCTAAAATATTTATCTACAAATATAAAAAAAAAAGCTTCATTGCAATCCTTTATAGTCTAATGTTGTTTCTAGGACACTTACCTTTTAGTAAAGAATTTTTGATTTAAATCAGGTTAAAAAATTTACAAAGGGAAGCAATATTAGACAGAAAATGAATGCATATAGAAATCCTTCGTGCTTAAACATGGTCACACAATTAAATCTCTGGCACAGCCAATTCAAAAAGAAACCCCAAAATCCATTTTACCTTGTGTATTTTCAGTCAGCAGACCCCACTTCCCCTCTTCCTCTGACTTCAACCAATGCAAGAGGATATATAACGTTTCGATTAACAGGAATGAGAATTACTTACCGATTTGTAACAATACGGGTGTTACCAAAGCCGTTTCCATGGCATAACAAAATTCCCTGCCAAACATTACTGCCCCATGCATCACCCACAGGCGTATCGGTATCCGGTCTATGGATCCTTCGCTAATGGTCTCCTCCCTACTTTCATTCTCCTTGTTTTCTGGTTTCTGAAGCTGCGCCACAGGTAGATCTTGAACTTGCATAGATTCCGAGTCAGCATTCTGGGGAGCCATTTTCATTACCATAAAAATATATATATATTTGTTATATCTATATAAATAATACTACCATAACTCCACGAACAAGTTAGGGTGTCTTCTCTTTCAACTTCTGTTCCTCTGGCAAGTAATGCTTATATTCCTCTTGTACAAACAGGTATCTTGCAACTTCTTGTATAGATATGAGACATTAAGAACGAAAAGCTATTTGGTAGGAATTTCAACATATGGCTTGCTGATTTACTGTGAGTTAGAGTTAAAAATCCATAATTGCCATTCAGTTAATACCAGTTTCATAATTATTATTGAAGAAGTGCTGAAGTTGTTATTCTTGCTACAGAGAGGTGGAAAGGCGACACAAAGAGGTGCTCCACTGTTAATCCCCATCGAGTGGCTGATTAATCTGCAACAAAAAGCAAGCATTTAAAAATTTCAATAGCATTTTTC
>VXAK01005761.1:165296-191397 GCA_013399435.1 Arenaria interpres | reverse complement strand
CCCCCTTAACCATAGACCCTATTTCCTGCTTAATGCTTTCCATTGTCCTTGCCTAGTGTAGGATCTTTTATTCCACGTTCCCTCCTACCCCTGGACTTTCCATTGAAATGCAGTTACTCCTCATATTTAAACGATGCTTAATTGTACTCCTCAGTTCCTCCAGCTTGTGGTCCTACACGAAGTCACGGAAGAGTGTACCAGTGCATTTGTCTAAGATCCTCAGAACATCAGCAGAAGACAAATTCTGGGAAATTTAATGCAGGTTCCATTTCAGAAACAGCGTAGGATATTCCAGTACTATGCCAGGAAGATGATTCATCAATTACCATTTACTCACTGGCCACACAGACATCTCCATTTAGACTTTTGGAAGTTGCCAGTTACTTTGCAGCAATCATCACACCATCTTATAACAAAGATATTCCCCAAGCAAGCATAAGCAAAAATAAGCCATTAGGAAAATAACTTTAAATGTTTAACCTTCTAATGAAGATATATGCATCCATCTTCACTTTCTGCACACAAGACCAGAGCATCTTATTCCCAAATCCTTTTGAAGTCCATGGAAATAGAATGGTACAATATCTTCCACCATATATTAAAATTAAAATTATTAAAATATATTCCAACCAGGTAAGACAAGCATCTCCTGCATTTCCCCATCCTTTGTGCCACAAAGTCTAAGCAGATGTACATACTGTACCGTGTCAATCAAAATGTGTTTAAGCACTTAGGAGAAAAAAAAAAAAAATGAAGGCATTTTATGGAAAGTCAGATTGCATAATGTTTGTACTAGAAGGATGCATGTTAACATCTATGCACACAGTGTGACTGAACTCGGCGCCCCAGACAAAACCCCTCAGGGATGCGGTTCCACAAGATGCCAGCTTTAGCAGCAAAGCTGGCCTAAGAAGTCCCCACACTGCAGTTCACTGCCCCTTCAGTTGTGGCAACAGAAACTCTTTGTGGGCTAGAGCATAAACCAGATCATTAAGCGGTGAACCTAAAAATGAGCCTTAAGAAAAAGATGACATGTTTGGGGTTTAAAGCACATCACAACAGCCACTCTGTTTCAGCGTGACCTGACACACTGCTCTACTAAAAGTGCTGCATGGAAACATCATCTTGAGCGCTCCCTCCTGCCGATACCCTCCTTCCAGCTGTACCCCCAGTGGGTTTATTGCATGTATTTTGTTCTTCCAGTCAAAAACCACTTTTTTGGTCTGGGCTTTTTCTCCTCCCAGGCTCCCCAAGATTCCTGGAGTTCTCAGATTTGATCATCTCAGTAACAACTTAATACTGTCATTCACTTTAGAGGTAGTCAAACCTTTAAATCACATGAGAGAAGTTAAAATAACTTACTGAATACAAATGCTATAAGCCAAGTTTTAATCTATAAGCATTAAATAGCTCAGAACAAAAAGGACTCAAGACAGCATTTCTCCACCCACTCAATTAACACGAAGAGTTGAGACGCGGTGCCTGAAGTTACTGAACTATGTCACAGACGGGTACTTATTCAAGTTCTTCATAAGCACCGTGCTTCTGTAAAGCTTTTCTTCCACTAGTTGGTGTTTGGATTTGCTAAAGCTCCCACATGTGTCAGCGTTCATTTTCCTCCTTCCAGTAGTTAACAGAGTGTTGAACTCAGATCAGGAGGGGAAGGGATGATCCTCTTCCCTTACTTACTGGCCAAGGTTTCAACTCAATCCTTGAAGGGCTATTCGTTTATCATAAAGATGAAGTAAAGCACTGCGTGTATTAAAAAAAACACACATCCATGTTGCATAACACAAGTTCTGGGTAAGTAAAACCTACAAAATACAGGTTCTAGAGTAGGAGCAATTATTTATTACAGATTAGTAACAAAATGTTTAATTGCTGGCAGACTCGGGAAAAATTGCATTCAGTAGAATCTAGAAGTTTACATATCAAGTCTTATTCTTCAAAATCATACAGAATGTGTGTCTTGTATTACAGACTAAGGGTCGCAGACAACACCCCTGTACAAGATGGCTATAAAGTCTCCAGCATTTTCTTATGCTTAATTGCCCCTCCTGTCATCTATGAAGGATTTAACTCATTTTCCCTAAACACCTCACCTAATACACAGTTAACGGGGTAGCAGAATGAGGCACGGAGAGGAAGGCAGTTCATCCCAGCAGAACACAAGCAGGATGCCACCAGGCTGGGAGCATTTGTCACTGGAAAGGGGCAGGACAAAAGAGGACATCTGAGATTTAGCCCATTTGAGCGAGACTCTTAAGGGATGACTGAAAAAGTTATTCTTGAAGTGGAAGATGATGGGGAGTAATCAGATAATTTAAGAGACAGGAATAATGGATGATAGATGGAGGTAGACTTTGAAGTCGTAATTGACACAGATAAGAAGAACAGTATATTTTAAACATGCCAGAAAAAGCAGTTACAGTATTCAAGTGCAATAGCAAGAGGCACAATGGACAGGTTTTATCTAAAAGAACAGAGAATTACTGTTCCATTATGCCAATTTTGTGGTAAGCATAACGCTAGTCTTCCTGCAGCACTTTCATCTGACTCCAAGCGCATGTCGAATACGAGAGCCAGAGAACAACAAGAGCCTCTCAGAAAGGTCTCCCAGTTCTTTCGCAATTCCTGCTAGGTTGTGTTCCGACTCATTTTAGACCGATCCAGATTCTGCTGCTGCTTTTTCCAAGTTCATTTTGAACTTGGCAAGTTTGAATAGTGGCATTCTTCCTTATCGAAAAGGGAGACAAAGTCATTTACCTGCTGGAAGTAGTTATTCCAGAAGCTTTTATGCAGCAAAGAATTCCAAAGTAAATGGCATCTAAACAGGAGCCGGGTTAAAATACCAAAGGCGGCATGTTCCCATGCCTGCATTTAGCACAAATATTTTTTATCATGTTTGTTGGCTAGTAAAACCAAACCTTAACTGACAATAATTTTTAAAAATTGTAATATTGAATATCCAGGGTGATTTCCAATGCAGTCCCTTTACTCCTGTGGTTCAAAGGCTTTATTGTGTGGAGTCCACCTAAGAAACAGGCCATCATTATTCTTATAACTTTTTAACAAGTGATGAATTAGGCTTATATTTTACCTGTCACTCAAGCTAAGGTACTGAGAGAGCAGGCATCCCTTCCTCAAACAGATGTCGAGAGGCACAGCGGGAAAAGCTTTCAGAAAGACAGCTTCCCCTTCGTCTGCAACTTTCTGACCATCCAGCAGCTAAACAAAATCATTTTAGAATGCAAACTGGCATATGAGACAGCATTTATCCCAGGAAGCTGAGATCTCACCCCCTGTTCTGCCACGCATTCTCACTGTACCTTCCATAAAGTTTTAAAAGGCATTTTCATGACTGACAAGAAACAAGGAAGTAGAATGAAGAATTTCAGTCAGGGAAAAGGGTTTGCGTTGGGCGTTGAACAGAGACTGGGTATAAAAATATTCCTGATCTTGCAAAGCGTACATGGGAGGAGGGGACCGATTAAACTAGCGCTTCTTCAACCTAATTGTGCATGTTTTACTGCAACCTTTGGCCACATTGCGACAATGACAAAACCTATGAAGTGGTAGTTAATATTTCAACAAAACAGGCATAATCTGTAAGCTAAATTTTATAAAAGCTGCTCAAATGACGAGTAATCTTAAATGTTATACTTTCACCATCTATCTTCTATCTAGGCATAAGTCATAACATGACTATGTGAAGCACAAAACAACATGTTACAGGCTTGACAAAGCTGTATCACAATAATCCTGTGCCTCAAATGGGAAGCGCTCACAGACAAAAGCACATCGAAGAACCAGAGGAAAATTACCATCTTTCTTTAGGGTTTTCCAAAGAAGAGGAAGAATTATATAGGTCATACTTGTGGCCCCCAAAATTCAGTGGTTTTCTTTTCCCTCGCGAGCAGTAAGATGCTAGAGGTGAACAAAAAGCTCACGCTAGACAGTGATGCAAGAGAATGCCTTGGGCAAATGACTTCTGTCACACTTCTCAGCATGTTTTGTAAGTTTAGGGCTTAGAGGTTGGCAAGCAGTGTTTTTGCATTTGTGATACCATCATCTGGAGGTCAGAGGATTGGTAGCACACCCATCAATCCCAAAAAAAATGGGGTCAACAGCGATCCTGCCTAAATCTTTTAAGACTGAACTATTTTTAATGCGTGTTTCCACATATCTCTTGCTAACAAGGAATAGGAATGTACTGTTCGACAAGCAACTACATTTTCTGAACCAGTGCCAAAGCATGTGATTTTAATTAAGCTCTGGAGTATGCAGCAAGTTTCAGGTACTTTATTAAGCAGTTGTAAAGCCTGGCAAGTAGATAGTTAAAGAGGCCCAACTGGATACCATGAGAAAATTTCAACTCTTTAGGAGGGTTTTCTTCCTCTGAAGCCATTAGGCAATCCTTAAGACATTTACTGGTATAAGAAACAATCCATTTCAACAGGGTAGGTGTGCACTAGTTACAAAATCCTAAATCCTGAAGGGAAAAATAAGCATGGCCTCAGATAAACTGGAATGAACAAACTGAAAAGGATGAAGCGGTTCTAACCAAACGCTACTGAATATCTAAGGGAACAGGGGGAGATTGAACAAACTACCCCCTTCCCTCATGGAAGGGTCTTTAAAGTTTATTGCATTAACTTCCTATCACTTATGTAGTCATCTCTTGTCTTCAGGATCTGCCTCTTCCATTATCATTACATTCTTTTACATAGATTGATCAAAATCTCCCCAAATCATAGCGAAGAGCTGCATCCAGTTTTGCTCCGCGGGGATTGTTTTCTAGCAATGTAGGGAATACTCTAGCTCTAACGAAGATGCTACAGTTTAAAAGAATTCTACCTTCTTGACGCTGAAAGGAAGGATGAAGAGACACCTTGAGCCATCATGGTGTGAAAATGTCTTTTCGTTGTCTACGACTAACTTCATAAGGGAAAATAGCTACAAACCAGTTCTTACAGAATTTAACTAGGCTTTAATGAGTCAGGTCACAGTTGTCCTTGTATCACTTAACAGATTCTAATGTGACATTATGCATGACAAATCAATAAAACCATAAACAACAATAAAAACCAAGGTAGGTGCGCTTCTACTTCATGAAATATTCAAATGTTTAACTGGAAAATAGAAGTGTAAGAGTCCAGAAGCTACTAGTCTAATAGGACAAGATTTTTTTCCTCCTAGAGCCTTACACCTTGCCCTCCTTCAACTCTTCAATGAGTACATCCCACAGACATACACGCCAGTAACCATATTATTTCACCTGTGAATCATATTAGGCTGGTGAGCCTATAAATGCCCAGTCATTCCATTTATTTGTCAAATACTTAACTTTTCTGCCAAGTTGATTTATGCTAAGGTTTTCAAGTAATCTGGCAATCTCTTCAAAAGTTATCTAGACTGATTTAAGTATAGCTTTAATATTAGCGTTGGAAAGAAAGGCATTCTGAATTTATCTGGCTTTTCCTCAGACTAAATAAATGTTTGGCTGAACACTTGGATACCCCTGTGTTGCAGACAAACATCACTTATTATTCCTGCTACGATGAAATGCAAAATGGACACTGGGTTCTGTTTCAGCATCTGACCGGCTTGCAAAATGATACATCGTTTGGACTCCTGCCTTTTCAAAAGTAAAATGGCATTTGTCCAAGCATAATTACTAATGTTTTGAGTTCAAATCCTCTGGTGCTTCACCACGCCAACAGAGCAATGTTGCTGTGAGCAGCTCTTACAGGCAAGGTTGTCCTTCATCCCTCTGCCAGCGTGGCTACCCCACCTCACCAAAATTTGTCAGTCCTCTAAATACATTAAAAATGATTCGGTAAGATGCTGCTCCAACCAATTTTGTAGAGATGACTCCCCCAGGATTAATTTTGTTGTACAGATCTGTCATAGAATCATAGAATGGTTTTGGTTGGAAGGGACCTTAAAGATCATCTAGTTCCAATCCCCATGCCATGGGCAGGGACACCTTCCACTAGACCAGGTTGCTCCAAGCCCCATCCAGCCTGGTCTTGAACACCTCCAGGGATCGGGCAGCCACAGCTTCTCTGGGCAATCTGTTTCAGTGCCTCACCAAGCTTATAGTAAAGCATTTCTTCCTAACATCTAATCTAAATCTCCCCTCTTTCAGTTTAAAACCATTACTCCTCGTGCTATCGCTCCACTCCCTGATCAAGAGTCCCTCCCCATCCCTCCTGTAGCCCCCTTCAGATAGCAGAAGGGGCTATAAGGTCTCCCCGGAGCCTTCTCTTCTCCAGGCTGACTCTCAGCCTGGCTTCACAGCAGAAGTGCTCCAGTCCTCTGATCATATTCATGGCCTCCTCTGGACCCACTCCAACAGGTCCATGTCCTTCCCGTGCTGAAGGGACAACACCTTCCACTACAGAGGTAACGGCAGATGAAAACAGCTAAAATTCCTTGCAGTACAAAGCTGATCGCAGCTTCAAATTATAACAGCAAACTATGCTTTTGCTAAGACAGCCTGTTTTGCGAGGAAGGCTACTTTTGTTTTACAGTCAGCTGCTTGCATCGGAGTATCACGTAAAATATCTCACCACCTTATTGTACTGCTTACACTATAGGTTTCTCAATCACTTTAAGCTGGCATAAACAAGTACTTCCTCTAAAGGCAGCAGCCTGTTCTTCCTTTTCTTTGCCTTGGGTTCCTTACTCCCACCCCTTCCTGCACAGCCACAGAAGCGTCTGAGCCGTGAACCAGACGGTCTAACTGATCTAGGTTGAAAACCAAGCTGACAAAAACCACACCAAAAATCCTCTCTGGTTTTATCTGATTGCATGGATCCGTACCAACATAATGGGGGAAGGGAAGAAGGGGGGCAGCAATACCCAAAGCAAACATGAAATTGGGGCTCACAGAGAGAAAAGAAGTTGTCAGTGGATCCCTGTGGCTACAAGGTCAAAAAGCAGACTCACCTGCCCAGCTGAAGAAGCTTCCTTGTCAGAAGAAGGACCTTCAGTCATGCTGTGAGAGCTATCATGTATTGTGCCTCCTAGGACTTGCCAGATGCAAGGCAGAACACCACTCGCTTAGCCAACAGGCAGCTATTTTCTCCCCGGTTGTTTTGTGGCTCTGTTGCTAATTATTAGCAGCTGTTTATAGTAACAGAACTGGCCACAGGGGAAGTTTCTTTGGCCCATGTCAAGACTCAAGTGTTCAGTCACTGCAGTAGGAAGAAAAGCATCTAGAAAACATACCTAGAGGTTTTGGCCCAGTTTGACACGCGTGTGCAACTACTTCACTTGCAAGTTCAACAAAGGGGCTGTATCCATGGTCTGATTAAGTTGTTCCTTCATAAAAGTTTAGACACAAAAAATCCCGTGACTTCCTAGAAGCACCATCGTATAAGTGAGTCAGGAGGCCTTTGGTTCAAAAAGGCAGCAAGTATAGGCAGGTAGTTGTTTAAAGTCTCATTAAGACTTCTCACAATGCAAATACTGATTTTTAGCTATTGCTTTCTAAAAACAGAACTGTATTAACCCTACCAGAGGGGGAAGACTATATTTGTTCAGGAATAATTTATTTAAAAAACAAAAGCAATTATACCACATATTACTTCATAACAGTCCCATGTGTGAGCAACACTACTCCAGCTCCTGAGAGGAAAATTAACCTCTAATTTTAAAATGGTCTTACATTAAACTGGACTAACCTGTTTTGAATCACTAAAAGCCTGCCAAAGGAAAAATGCTAAGGCTACCTGGGTGCAATAAGAACCGCATTTGACGTGTCCTAACATTTAATTCATCATTCAGGTAATCAAAGGCATTGAAACACAACGACATAAACCACCTTGTTCTACAGGGATACCATGCCGAAGCAAACCTACGACCGACACCGAATGAAGGCTTAGGTGAGATTTTTAACAGGTTCATCTTGAAACCTGAGCTTTAAAAGTGAAAAAAAAAAAACAAACAACAAAAAAACCAAGAGAAAGGCACTGGAACCAGCACAGCACTTTTGCATCATGACCTACTTTTGAGGCTACCACACAATTTAGGTCACTGAAGCAAGGTCTGGGAGGGGGGAAATCATCCTGCAGCACGTTGTGAATGAAGACGATATGGAGCAATCCACCTCACATGGAGAAGCAGCACTTTCCCCCCCCCCCCCCGCTTCTTGCAAGGCAAACTTTAGCCCGCCCTTGGGAGTCCTCACACACTGTAGTCCAGTTGATGTCTTTTACAACCTCTGTCTTGCCGTTCTTTAGGCATAACTTGTTCTTTGAGGCATAACTTTTCAAAAATATACTCATCTAAGAGAAGCAAATGATTCTGGCAGCTCTCCTATTAAGGCTGAATATCTGACATCCTCGACTCCCCCAACAAATCCATAGAAATATCCAATCTCCCCCAAAATGTAACAGCAAGAGTGTGTGCCGCTTCATTTTGCAAGGGTTAATGAAGAACTGTTGCACCCTTTCCTCGTTACGTATACAAAGTTCCAGAAATTATTAAAACCTGACATAAACAGGCTTCCAACTCCAGCCTTGCCAGTATTAAATCTTCCATAGGATGTCCTACCTACTTCTTTCCATAGAACATGGCCTTGACTAGAAGCCCCTGTGCTTTCTTGGGACCCTCTTTCCACCCCCTTCCAGCTTACTCGGAAAAGGACCAAGAGTGAGATTTTGGCTGATGCTTGAAGACCTGGCAATGCAGTCACAGCTGGAAATCTGTGTGTCACAAACTCCCCTGATGGGCTTTTTCCTGCCCAGACACACAGGGAGGAATAAAAAGCTTAAGACAAAGTGGAGAGATTAAGGTCCTCATGACATCAAGGAGAACATCTTTGTAAGACAGTGTTATTTCCTCATTCTTTATATTTTGGGGGCCAATATAATTTCCCCAGCCTGATTCTATTACTGGGAAAAAAAGATGTAGGAAACCATGGGTCTTTATGAAATTACAGAAACAATTCTGGGAAGCCATCTTTTTAAAAGGGATTCAGAATTTAATGTGAGACAGACTTTATTCAGTGGATTGGATATTATACTGCTCCCTAAAGGCACAGGCTGCTACTAATATTAGATCAGATTACATTGTTAAATCACTGCTGCTGCTGTTTTTAGTAGGAAATACTTCATTTTCTTAAACTGGGGAGGGTAGCATTATCTGATTAAACCTATTTTTTTGTTTTACTGATAAGTAAAAAACGTCATATATGTTCCTGTTACCCTCATGTTTATTAATACAGATACATTAAACAAGTAAACAGCTAAGGTGGTATGGGTATAAATAGCAAGAGAAGCCTTCCCAGCTCGCAGATAACACTAACAGCTGGGACCAGGGATGCTGGTAAAACAGGCACTAAGAAGCAGTTCCTCACTACAGCATAGACACAGGCATGCCTTATTCGTGACAGCTGGATCTCCAACTAGCAGGTTCTATCCCCAAAATTAGATAAAGGTTAAGGACAAGACAGCAAACGCTAACAGCTAAGTAATTTCAAACCCAAAAAATAACAACCTAGTCACCACATAAGCACAGAGAACTCAAAACCTCATAGGGATGGAGATCGCTAAGGCCAGTGTGCAGATAATGCTGTTATGGCCTGATGCTGCTATAAAAAAGCAACTTTCACTAAGAAAATGCACTAATTTGGTCAGATAAGCACGGTCTGGCACACGCTAAGTATGGCCTAGCTTATCCACGCTCTACTAAAAGATCCTCAAGTTTTTAAACCGTGTTAAACATGAGAGTTATCCCCCATCAGAATTAAATTGATTCATTCCTTCCATCTCAATGAGGTAGGACAAGAAAGGAAAACAAAATTAAGGCTATCATCAGGGAACATCTTAATACATTACCAAGTGGATTAACTGGAACAATCTTACCTTCCTGCCGAAGGAAGGACAATGCCTAACCCAGTGGTGGTGCAAGAATAATCCTAACTATCGGTACATCGTTGCCACTAGCACTTTTTTCGCAAGTTCTTTTACCAGGGCTGTCATCCCGATTGCAGTGTGGGAAATGGAGTACACCAGCGCAACAACCGTTTGCAAATTAGTCTCCAGAACGAGCAATACTTTCAACAGTAGGTTGAGACTAGTGTTTTGCAGGAATATTCATCCATGAAATATAACCAAGCCAGGACCAATTACCTAGTCTGTATATGAAAAGTTAGATACTCCTTGCAGATGTCACTGTACCTACAATGAAGAGCGCAATACTTTATTTTCATGTACTGGCATTTGAACTAATTATATTCACTGCTCTGAAAATTTGCAGGCTGGTTTCTTCAGGCTGTAAAAGCTTAAGAAACCCAAATACTGCCAGAATATGTATTAGACAATTACAGAAGCTATTCAATAGATCAAGACAAAAAAAAAGAGCACAGCATAGATCTTCATAAGCTGACTTCCTCTAGCATATCATTAACGTCTGCAAAGTCTAATTCATTGGAATTATCTCCAATTACCAGTCCCTAAACGCATTACCATCATTCTATCTCAGAGAACTCTGTTAAAGTAAGCTTTTGAAAGCATCCACAGAATTTTGTTCACTTTCCAACAAAGATGAAGAAGTTAGGTTTTGGCCGGATTTTACTAACTCTGAGGAAATAATTACTCCCTCAGAGAAAAACCAAAACAACACAGAAGAGGGTTTCTCACATTTCAGATTCTCCGAAGGGTTTGTAAACAACTATATATAACTGATTATATCATCTTGCACAAAATATTCTCATTTTGCCTTCTCTGAATGGATTCGCCGATCAACTGGTACATCACCACTGTGGCAGCTTGGTAATAAGCAACCTTTTACAGCTTAACCTGCGGTTTGAACCCGCACTGATTCAGCACGATGCTGGAAACTGCCTCTTGTCGGCATAAAGGAGAGAAATCCCTTCCCTTCTGCCTCTTCCCCACCCCAGCTTTGCAGAGCTTCCCTCCATCTGGGCCAAGTAAAATCTCTAACATCCCCTGAGGAGGTGTTAAATGGAGCTGACTGCTATTGTGTTGGAAAAAAAAAAAAGGAATAAAGGTGTTTAAGGATACATTTTTATTTTTTACTTACTTCTTCCCTGGTAACCAAGGAGACCTGCCTCTTTCTAATGCATCCAGTGCGGTAAAATAGCTGCTTCTCAGCCCCTTGACCTCAAGCCTTCCATGCATTAGATTGTGCTAAGAGAGGCAACAGCTATAGGTTAAAGCCAGCAGCTTTATGGTGCAGCACCTTTGGTAAACATTTTCAGTCCCTCCCTTCTTGAAGCCCAAGTGATTACAAACAGGCGTGGATAAAGCACATGCCATAAAAAGTATAGCTGGGGCACTTGGGCAGATCCCCGCTGTCCCAAATACCAGCAGGACCAACGCTTTTATGTTCATTGCCACGAAATACAGCCATTTGATTAAGTTTCTGAATTATTTAAATAAACATTCGAACTGACCTAGCAGTGATACATAGCCCGTACATTTTAAGTATAGTATAAAACAAAGAACCAAAATTAAGAATACCCTCTTAATGCAAATAATTAATAAAATTAATAAATATTAAGAATACCACAGGAATACTGTTCGGCCAACAGTTTGGATGAATCAGTGTTTAGAAGGGTTGCATCACCACACTGATTTCAGACCTTAGAGCAGACCTTGAAGAGCAGCCCCGTAGAAAGCTGGTGGCCACATTTAAGAGCAGCTTGATCAGGACATATTTTGATTTTGGACTCTGAGCAAATGTTATTTTAGTAACGTGTTTTGCCAAGCTGTAACCCTGTTAGAACTGGCAGGATAAGATATTTACTGACACACACGCACTAAAATAATAAGAGGCAGTTGGACTCGACACATAAAGACCTGCTAGCAGAGAAATATTTAGAGGGGACAGACCTCTTCCATTTGTGACTTCGTAGAACTATGAAATGCTTGGCAAAGTCTTATCACAATTTGGCATTTTTACCTAATTTGGGAATGACTGTCAGCCACTCATCTCTTATAGGATGCACAAGCTCCAGCATCCATGCCACGTTAACACCAAACATCTGGACCACTTCAGGATGAGACTTGCAGCAGTTCTGGACCAAAGCTGAAGAGGTTTTTATCATCTGCTGTCCTATCAGTGCAATCACTGCAGCAGTTCTTAGAGCTGACACTCACCTTCGGTAGGTGGTAATCAAACACATCTCACAGTCTAGGTTTAGTCCTGCCACGTTCAGGCAATTTGATTGTGCTCTGTCAGTCCCTCAACTTCTCCTTTATGCCTGTTGCAAAATACACTGCTGTCTTCCTCCAAGTTTTACATATGACCTAAGGAATCCTTTAGGGACAAAGCTGCATTGTGATATAGGGACAGATCTTATCCACACAACTGTAAGCGCTATCATATGATCTAGAGCATGGATCTTGTGCCCCTTTAAACCCCCATGGGGACATTTTCCAGGGGCACAGTAGTTCGGAGAAATCAGCATAATGGTTTCCTCAGCTGAGCTGTAACTATTTCTTACAAGCAAGCCGGGGCTACCACAAGCAGGCAACAGAGACACTAACCTATATTTAACAAGCTTGAAAATTGGTTGGCCTTACGAACTATTATTCCCCCACCACCCAAAAAACAGCAAATGCACTTTGAAAAGCACCTAGTATCACACAAGCATTTTCTGTTGGAGGTTACTATCAGATATACAGCCTTAAATTACCTAAAACATCCTCAGTGAATCAATGCTGAAGGATCTTTTATTGAATGTTCATAAGGAAAAAATATTGTTGCAATAGTTTCTACTGGACTAGGCAGGGTTTTTTTTAATATGAGGAAAGTTTCTTCGCTTAAACATGGTATTTACAGCCAACATTAATTTAGTTGAATGATTCAAAGTGATTGCACTTGACTCATTTCTAGATGCAGGGTCACTGGCATAAAGAACGCGGTAGTGAGAAGTTCAGCCTATACAAGCATGATTGATTGTTTAGAAAACAAAGCTAATCTAGTGGTTGTTTTTTTTTCTTATGCACAGCTAATTGCATACCAGGTAGAGTACCTTTCCAGATCATTCTCAGAAGCAGAATGAATTTGTGGTAAGATAGTATCACGGGTATTTCTGTAGGTAGGCAGAGGTGCTTTAATACTTGCAGGCATTGAAAGCAGACACGAGAACAGCAGGACGATGAGGGAAACACCAGAATTTCAGTACACGGAATAGTACGATACTGAAGTACAAGAGCTGAGATGGCATGCTATCCTACTTGGCATCTAATATCCTCAGGAAAGCCTCAGATCCTCTACTCAGAAATGCATTCACTGGAGTCAGAGAACAAGCAGTAATTTTTCTCATTCTATTAACCTAGAAAGATCCTGAAGTCCCAAGCCAAGTAGGAAATTCAGTTGGGAGATAGGAACGTAAGTAGCAACCTGAACACCTGACAAAATAGGTTTGGTTTTGTGCCTTTATTGTTTAAAGAGACATGAAAATACACATGCAGTTAGTGTAAACTATCTTCAAAGGAAGGAAAATAAAAGGAACTCCATAGTCTATATGAGTATACTTTCAATGTAAATAACAGCTACAACCTAAATTCAGGGCCACAGAACTGATCAAGTGATTATAGATGAAGACCCCAAATATCTCCTTTATTCTTTATGAGGGAGTGTAGTGATATGACAAAAGGGAAGAGGGAAGACTTAGATTAGATGTTAGGAAGAAATTCTTTACTGTGAGGGTGGCGAGACACTGGAACAGGTTGCCCAGAGAAGCTGTGGATGCCCCATCCCTGGAGGTGTTCAGGACCAGACTGAATGGGGCTTTGAGCAACCTTTGAGTGGGAGGTGCCCCTTCCCATAGCAGGGAGGTTAGAACTAGGTGATCTTGAAGATCCCTCCCAACCAAGGCATACTGGTACAAGACTTTTAGCCTCTACTCTTCGCTCTGCTTTGATCTTTGTGGTTCAGCAGAAACTCTTGAGACCAGGTATGCCACGAGATACGGGATTCAGCTCTTTGCTTTAAGCTGTGCCCTGATCCTAGAAGACGCAGAGTCTTCTCGCTTCTCCTCTGGAAAGCTGAGCCTGACCTTACAGTTTTCAAGATGTTACCTTTCCAGCTCCCTGATCTGTCACTCGTAATCAACTCTTGGTGGCTTCTGCTTGCTATAACAAACTAATCTCTCCATTAAAAGTGACTTGATGTTCGTCTTCCAGGTGACAACAACTGCCCACAGCAGCAACCCCAGCAAGAAGCATCACTCATCACATGCAGATAAAGCGTGATGTGAGCACACACACACCTAGTTGAAGCTGCAAGTCATTTTTGACTGGGTGACTTTTTCTGAAAGAGATGTTTTATTTTCACAGTAGAGAGAGAATCACAGGCTCACATCTTGTGGGGGAAAACAGGGGAGGCACTTGTAATTCCCAAAACAAAGGTATGAGTTGAAGTTGAAAAACTACCACCTAATCTCATCTTTTCGAAAGAGGTTTAGGTCTCCAGACTATTTCTTTAAAGAAATGCTCTACTTCTAGCTGAATATTTTCTCTTATCAAGCTTATTCTGGTATAAGATAGTGGCTTGGCTTCCAACCCAGTTCCCATGAAGATAGTTAACACTTAGAGGATTCCTTTCTCTAACATCAGAGCTGGCTAAATCCATTTATCCCACATAGGATTGATAAAGGATAGCACATTTGCCCCTGAATTATTTTGCTGCTTTGAGCTGGTACCCTCACTGTTTGCAAGGTATTTATAGACAACAGTTTGTTAGAATAAACAAACTTGTCATTCAGATTAAGGAACAACTTTACCATGTACTTGGTTAAGTCCTTGAAAAGCAGACATAGTTATTACCTTGATATAGTGATGTACATATTAATCTGAAATATTAAGGATTACACTTGTTTAAAGGATATGGCTGTTAAGAGCAGGCAAACCAAAAAAAATAAAGCAAATTAGGCTTTGAGCAACTGGCAGGGTAGTCCAGGTCAGCCTGGTGACCAGAGGTTTGCAAAGACAGAACAGTGAAATAAAAAGATATAATAAAATGGAAAAATATAATAAGTGCTTGATTAAGTATTTCCAGTTTAACCGGAGAAGGGATTACACATTTTTCAGGAAGACCTGTGGATTGTAGCAGAGAAGCAAAACCCAAATCAGTATCCTATTGAAAGTAAATATTCTTTCTTCTGCCGTAGTGTTATAATAGAGGTGAAGATCACCTCACATGACTAATGATTCCTCATCCAGCACAACAACATTCAACTTGAACACTTCAGTGAGCAAAGCATGCTGTATGTAAACAGACTGAGCCAAGCAGAAAAAGCTGGGAGAGGACATAATAGAAAGGACAAGAGCCAGAAAACATGACTACAAGTCTGAAGGGCATAAGATTATTCTACTTATTTAAACAAAGTAAGGCTTGACAGTAGGTTTTAAACATGATCTCTCCATCAGAGAAGTAATGATTGGCTCAATCCAGGAGGATTATAGGATATTCTCTACATTTTATCAGTAACAAATATTATCATCCATCATGACAAAGGCAGAAAGCAGGTTCACTCCTTCCTTGCCACATTCATTGGTGACTGTCTCATGGCTCTGCAAGCTGAGGTTGCTCAATTCTTGCATCTTCAATTGTGAGCACACTCAAAATTGCCTCGCTGCCAAGTTGCACAAGGGCACAGACATTTTTACGTGCTGCATGTGTCGTTTTACACCTTCAGCAATAACACAGGAAACTGAGGAAGAAAATGATTCGGTTCTCATAGCATGGGAACAAGAAAGTACATTTAGTAGTTGACTAACAAAGATCTTAAAGTTGTTGCAAGTTCCTGGTCAACACATGGAGGTATTTGACATTTTACATTACAGCGAGGAAGCCCTTAGGGTGACAAATTTCATGGTTGTTGAAGCCTATTTTAATGAAAAGTGTAGCTTGCCCTTCCAGGCTGTATTTCATTTTGGCAGCTTTACTGAGAGTGCTGTGCTTAGTCATTTTACTTTTCCAATTACAGTACCAGCTTATGCAATAAACTAGTGTGTTTACTGTTTGAACAATCACCTGCCAGATCCAGATTTTTGGGAGGAATAAGATTTGATTAAAACAATAAGCAGTTAAGCATAACATCCTTAAATGTTTTAGGTTTTAAGAACCCAAGTAGACTTGAAATACCTTAATGTTGCTTTGTGTAACAGTCAAGATTTAATAAACAAAATGGGGGCACCACATCCCTGTATAAATATATCAATATCAAATATATCATTTAAGTGAAATGCATTTATTATCCTGTAAGAATTTTAAGTTTTTGTTCTTCCAATAGCAAATTACTAAGTTTGATGTATATACTCTACAATAATATTTCCACAAATATTTGATTTTTGACCCAAAAACTTCTCTAGAGAAGTAGAGATCACCACATAGTAAACCAGCCATAGTTCAAAAGGTCACTTCCATTTTGTTTTATATCTTTATTTATAAGCCAAAAGATACTTAAATTTCTAAGTTGCCATTCCACATTAGAACAGCCATAATGTGACACATTACTATCCTTAGCTCCCATTCTGGTTTTCAATCAAGGTGCAGTGAGCTTAAGTTAACTTAATTGGGGTAGACAGGGGATAATAAATTACTGATTTACTAGGAAAAATAAAAAGATCCTGCAGGAAAAGAATTCAGGTGGTGTCTGTAACGTTATACCTACTTACACACACTGCAGCTTGCATTGACTGCAGATAACTCAAAGAAGTTTTGGGTAGGGAAACTCTCTCAGCTCTCCTTCCTTTGAGGACTTGGTATGCCCTTGCTCACCACTCATAATAGATAAGCTCTGGATAAACAGGATGAATATAAAACATGCAACTATATCCTGTATTTCTCCCTGTGGAAGAACACTTGCCCTGTAACATTAACCTTCAACCAGGCTTAAACCTTCACTAGCAAAATTCTGCAAATAAAGTGTTACCAGGCTTTCAAAACATGGAACTGAAATTAGCATAGACAGAAGTTTCCCCACATTCAGTATGAAATGTTAATTCCTCCTGAAGAAAATGGTGCAATCAAAACAGACTCCAGCTTACTTTAGGACACACATGGGGTGACATACCCAGCCATCTGGGCAGGATCATGAGTGGCCCGATCCCAGATTTCTTTGCTGGACAGCAAATACACTGAACACAGGTATGTGCCTTCTCACATGGTTTCTATTAAACACTTCCTACCATGAGCAGCAGGCATGATTACTATTTGCTGGGATGAAGCTGGTTTCAGAAGCACTGGCAGTTAAACACTAAAGCCATACTCCAAATCCCACTAGATCGCAGTGATACTTGGCTGTCACATCCCCTCCCCACATATGCTGTGAGTGAAACTCTGCACTTAATGAGAACAGCTACCCAGACTTTCAGGCTCTCTCTGTCCCCAACCTTCCACTTCGAAGTCCAGGGAACATAGTATAATGTTAGATCTCCAAGCCCAGATATAAACTCTTTGAGATGGATTCATTGGTCATGAAGCCTCCTATATTTTCATTCTTTCCTGCAAGGTTGGAAGGGTGACAGCATTATTACGAGCCTAAACCCTTTCAGGTGCAAAAAGGCAAACTTGTGTAGCTTTAGTCTTAGCTGTTCACATCAAACAACTTCCAGAGCTACAGTTTGTCCTGAGAAGCTAACAAATTAATGAAGGGAAGTTCTGGGCTTTTGCTTGCTTTATCAGATACGACGGAGCCGAGAAGTTTCCAGCCTTGGCTTCCTAGCTTGCTCCCAGTCTAGTCCAATATTTAAAAAATGTCTTCAGCGAGTGCCAAGAATTTGCCAGTATTCTTATTTTTATTTGAAGATATCGCTATTACCCAGACAATTAAAAAGGAAGTTCTTTAATTCCTCATCAACAGAAAGCAAGAAAGTCAAGCTTTATAACAGCATTAGCATAACCACACAAGGTAAGAACTAGAAAGGATGGTGGACAGTCACTGAAGCAAAAATAAGGGACCCATTTTCATGTAATATTTGTCACTGGCAGGCTTCTGCTCATTTTCCAAGTTACAGGTAGATGCAATATTAATGAACCGAATGCTGTTACTGGAGATAAAGTGTTGCTTTCATTTGCACAGTACCTCGACCCTGACCACGTTAATTTAGATGCAAGATGGACAATATATTGTGTGGAGATGTCATGAATACAGAGCACATAAATATTTAAAGACATTAGACTCTGCCCTTATTAGACAGTATACCCTTGGTATTAAAGCTGGGGGAACTATTACCAACACCTTTCCTGTAACACCTCTAATTCAGACTATTTTTTTTAGTTAGAAAGCAATTTTAGAGAGAATGCTTGAAGCACAGAACTGCAGCAGCTTTCTTATCCCGTTTGCTAGAGGCAAGATCTCCAAATCAGTTGGACTGCAGCAATTTCTGCATGTAATGCTGAAGCCTTATTCCCTGCTTGCTTAAAGAATTTGTCTTTTGTAAGCTATAGAGTATATATTCAGTCTTAATACAGTAATTGCTATGTAGGGAATTAAACCTTTCTCTAGTAGGGATGTTTGACCACAGGCCACTTACCAACCTATGGCTTCTTCAGTGAGAAAGCCCCTAAAACATCAAAGATCCTTGAAAGCCATCAGGGACATATCAATTGGTAAATCCCCAGTGGGCAGAATGAGGTTGTGATCCACAATCAAGGCAACTTCTTGTCAAGTTCACTGAAGGATCCTGCAAGTGACATATTTAGAAATACCTACAGTCTCCTTACAAAGCCACCCAGACAGTGAGGCCGTTGACCAAAAGCTTCTGAAAGAGGCTGAAGTGAAGGGAACAGTGTGGCTATTATTGTACCAATGATAAATTTAGGCATTCATTACAACCAGTTATTCAGTAACCAGCCTTAACATAGAACTGGAACTGATCTCTTGGAAAGTGTTGATTTGGGAGCAGAGTTAATGAGGAAGAGAAAGTTGCTAAGTGCAGCTCAGGGAAATACTGTGCGGTGTCGAGCTGCTGGAATGAGCTCAAAGTTTGCAGTCCGATGAACATGTATGTTTAGCAGTTTGCAGTTACTGAGCACCGGGGGTTTTTTTTGGTCTAAGTGTAGCTTTCTATGAAGTGATTTGTGCAGCGGTAGGAAGATGCAAAGAAATCTGTTCAAGGAGTAGAGCCAAGTTTTTCCTGAACATCCCTGAGATACATTAGGCTTTAGGTAGACAGTGCTATTAATTAGAACAGGCTAAGAATACCCTAAGACAGAGTAGTAAGGCTCTATCTTAAATCACCACACCAAAGACTATTGCTTGCTCACAAGTATATTCTACTGTTCCTAACTATTAGAAGAATTAATACTGATTTAATATCAAGCTCACTAGATGAATAGGCATCTATGGAAGATGCTAATACAAGACTCACTGGATGCAAACCCAAACATTTCTATGTACAGCTTAACTGGGGAATACTACAGTTGAAAGGCCATGGTAGATATACTTTTATCTAGCATTCCAGTCCAGCTCACGTGCATATAAAGATTAGAGATCCCACCAGTACTATAGGGTCAAAAGGCTCAATTTCAAATGGCACCCTGAATTGTCACACAACTATCCTAGAGTGACCACCTGGAAGAGGACACGTTATCTGGGCCCATGCCATTTCTCCTGTAGACAGAGATCTACTGCTGTGCAGCTGCATATTGAGAGCTTTGAACAGACCATACCTGGAAGATGACGAATTGGAAAGGTGATTTGAAAGCAAAGCAGCAGAAAAAACCTCCAACTGTAAAGGCAGCAATAATTGCAGGAGCACAAAAGGTACACATAACTGTCAGATCACTCCCCTTTTCAGCCCACTGAAGCGTTTTGACTCTAAGGCTGTGACAACCAATGGAGCAGGAGCCACAGAAGTGCTCTGATGTTGGAAACAATCAGGGTAACTCCTGCTCTGAGAAGTGTAAGCCTTTTCCCTCTCTTGACCAAAGTTAGGAGTAGAACAAGAGCCAAGAAAAAGAACAAGAACAAACCTACATCATGAGCTGATTCCACCAGATACATTTCAGACAGCAAACAGTACATGTGTACTAGATGTGTTAGTGTTAAAGTTGTTCATTTGTTTTGGGTTATTTTTTGGAACTCTTGGGAGTTAGCTGGCCAGCCACACAGCTCTAAGGAGCAATAGTTCAGACTGTCAAATCACTCCTCTGGGAGTACCCAGAGCCAGACCGCACAGGCCAGTGTACTTGCTCAGATATTCCCCTCGTAAAAGGGAAGGAGTATTTTTTACCCTGCAGGCATGTCTTCTCCCTCCCCACAAAAAAAAAAAAAAAGAAAAACCAACCAAAAAGACCCTCAAAATCTGAAGCTCTTTTTTACCTGGAAGCAAGAGATCCAACATCGAGACTAGTTTAAACAGTTGATTCCTGTTCCTCCTATTTGTACTCCTATATGATTGATAAGCAAACTGTAGGTTAAACTGTGCTCAGATTCAGCGTATTCTAGAAGACCACTTGCTGCGTATCAGTGATGATAGGAAATTAAGTGGCATAGAAATCTGACTGTTCTGTAGTCATCACTTGTTGGGTTAAGCCATTGTTTTCTGGATGTGGTCCAGGAAGACTGATCATATATTCAAGGACAGAATGAAAACGATAAGCATGACATGCAGTTGTGCTTTCGTAAAAAGAGTGCTTTAGGTTCAGCCCCCAGTTAGATCATTTATTTATCTGGCACCGAAGGGTGATAATGGCTTGTTTTCAAGTCTCCAAAATAAATGAACTATACTGCATGCAGAAGTAGTCCAGGCCAGCCAGCAGAGGATAGAAAATATGCAGGGTCAGCATAACACTGGTTTAAATTTCAGTTACAAAAACATTAGAGCTCTCATTTAAAACAAGATGAGGAAACTAGGTTCTCTCTCTGCTCTGCTAAGAGCACCAGTCTTGTTCTCCCCAGAACACTGATAAAAATCCACTTCAGATATAATTTAGCAAAACAGTTCAGGGATAATGTTTTCCTGGTGCTAATTTTCAAAAGCATCTTCAGTCTATTCCTGAG
Source organism: Arenaria interpres (assembly GCA_013399435.1). Lineage (NCBI taxonomy): Eukaryota > Metazoa > Chordata > Aves > Charadriiformes > Scolopacidae > Arenaria > Arenaria interpres. The sequence goes on along the minus strand of VXAK01005761.1, from coordinate 170,402 downwards.
GGCTAAGTTTTGTTCACCTCCCACCCTTTTATGCCTTGCTCTATGAATAGCAGCTATTGACACATTTTCAGTCTTGCAAGGAAGGTAGGTCTCAGTCCACTTGCAGAGCACCTCAGGCCCTCAAATTAATCAGTCCCCATAACAGTGCAAGAGAAACTGCTAGTCAAGCCTAAAGCGTCAAGGTGTCCTAAAGCTAAAGAGACTACAGTTTAATAGCCTATACCCTTCACAGATGGGAGTCCTAGAAAGGAAACTCAGCTCTAACTGGGTTTTAAGAGTTTCATTAATTGTCAATGTTGTGGAGACTAACTTCTCATCACCTATATATTGAGATTCATGTTTGAGCAGACCACATGCCAAAAAGGGCGAAGCCAAGGGTCAGAAGCAGCTCCTAAACTAAACCAAACCATTACCCAGTGAAAGCCTCATGTCCTGATGCTTGCCAGAGCCACTCACCAACAGCAAGTTTGATGAGAAAACCTGGCTGCTTCTCCCGAGTTGTTATAACGCAGTATGCCAGTTGCAGTCTAAATGACTTTACAGCACTCATTGGAAATGCCAGCGCTAAGGGGCTTTAGTTAAGCTACTGTGTGCCAGTTTCCCTAAGATGGCAGTTCACAGCACACAAACCACTCAGTGACTCAGACGCTGCAGTGCTCCAAAGCCATCGCTGAGATGCCTCAAGTTCAGCTTTTCACTTGAGGCAAATTCAGTCTCCAGCAACTCTATCGGAGGTCTAGATTTAATAGCATGAACTCAGCTCTTTTTCACACAGAGTATCTTATTCCACTCAGAGGGGTGAGCTGTGATACAGAAGCGTAACAGAATAACCAGTTTATTCAAAATAGCAATAGCTATTCAGTGCTAGGATTCAAGAAATCCTCACAGTCCCAGCTGGGGGACATAATATCCTTTACTAGTGGAAGTTTTGGGTGGTTACTCCAAGTAGGGCTGTGACCCAAATGCAAGATGTGTGGGTAACTGATAAGCTGTTGACCACAAAACAGTCACCCGACCAGCAGCAGCTTACCAAAAGCATGTAAAGTCTTTAGTTCACGGCATGGAGCTCCACAGCTTAACACTGTCTGCTTCTAGGCTTGGTTTCTGGGCTGTCCAGAACAACCGCCTGGAAGGTGACTCTCAGACTGAAACACCAGCTGTCTGTCAAGCCAGTGACACACATGGTGTCACTCACCCCAACAGCAGGCATTCTGCTTCAATTTCTTGGCAACTGGGTTTGCCAGAATAATTTGTATTTTCTGCTTCTGTATGGCAACTTATAAATACACAGCTCTACTAGAAAGTTTATTGGACTCATTTAAGTAGTTAAGAGGCAGGAGTAATGCTCTGCTTCAGAGAAGTATTGTTTCAAACACTCATATCAGTTTAGCACTGGTCTATTAAGCCAAGCGACAATCATTGCTCTCTGTATTCCCTGAGTCAACCACACTGTTGAATGGAAGCTGGTTAATAAGGCTGACAACATGCTGGAAGTTGAAGGACAGAATAGTTATCAAGTTAGTTAAGTCTTCTCTGACAGAAACAACTGTGCACAAGGCATTGTCGACATAGTTTTGATGAATCTTATGCCTGTAGCTTCCTCCCACCTCCATCACTCAACAGCCTCATCACATCCACAGCTGCTCTCCTAGCAGATCAACTGGAAAGCCCCATTTCAACTGGAGTAGCTTCACCTCCATTCAGCATGCTTTTACACTAACCATCACGTTATAGTCAGGCTGAAGCACAAGGGACCCTTGTTTTTATCTCAAGCGTGACACCACTGCATGTGCACTGTTGCTGACGTGTACTTGATCATTTGATGCAAGTATTTTAGGGTGCCTTTTACTGTTAGGAGCAACAGCAGAGGTAGAGAGTGCTAGCTAAACCCAAAAAGAACTGCCAGCTGCAGCTTCTTCTGATGGGTGATGTGACAGGATTTCACTGCTATTGCCCAACACACAAGTAGAGGTGCCCACATACTGTGGGCCAAACTGGCTCCCCACTCTACAAACTGAAGCTTGAACTCATGAGGTGTTCAACTAAGAATGACTGCAGTACATCACAGGCAGAGTTCACAGATTAAGCTAGACAAGATCAAACGCTAGGGTGTAAATGAACTGTTTATTGCTGAAAACACAGAAGTATTACATGCAACGGTATTCACAACTGCAGGCATTATCTTAGCAGCTAGTAGGTCATTTCAGCCATCGGCTTCCCACCTAGGCATTTATAAGATGCTTCTCAAAGCTTAAGCATCTTCTCTAAGCTACTCAGTTGGCAACACATTTTGACTTCAGTTGGTTTTTCAAACATTAGATGCAGTTTCACTGGTGTAATACTCCACAGGTACCATCCAATGTTAGTATTCTCACAGCTTCTAAGGAATGATCCATTCAAAGTTTATACAGGGACAGGGGCAGAGTCCACACATTCCAGCCTTAGCACACAAGCAGAGCAATATTAAATTACTAAGACCTAACTTTCTAGCTGTCAGTGAATCCAGGGCTGGAGTGAGTTTAAAGGTAATTAACCTCCGAGGTCACAGCCTTGTGAGGTATGTCCAAAGTCAGCCTGCTTTCTCTAAGCTCCTCAGAGCCTGCATTTCCACACGGCAGAAATAAAGGCAGTTGCTTCAGAAAGCTCCTCAAATACGTTACACCTTTGCTTCAGTTTGAAAAATTTAGGTCACATGTACTTAGACATACAAGATACAAGCACATGTATTGTTTTAGTAAAGTTACACCATGCTTCATTGGAAGCCACGTAAATATTCCACTTGTACTGCCCCAGTGAAAAGGCACATGAACAACGCTGCACCTCAGGAATTTTGTTGTAACATGACACAGAAGGAGCAGCAAGTTCACCAGCTCAGTCTTCTAACCACCTTCTCACCACCAGTGAAGGACACCCCCAGCAGAAGACATCTTCCCTCGTCAGCTTAAGGCAGCACAAATACAAGTGTTTTTAAAACAGACTGAACTGCAAAGACATTGCAGCTTTGAGGGAGAGGCTTGCTTTCAATTACAAGCAGTCCTCACAGCATCCAAACAAGATCTCATCAGCAGATATTGCTCATTCCTTTCTCAATGACAAACTCCCAGAGAGCAGCGGGTTCCCGCAGGAGTTAACCCTCTTGCGTAATGCGTGTTATCTATAGAACCATACGCTCTCAATTTTACTGAAGACATCTCTGTCATACATTACTGAGTGTAAGAACTGCTATTATTTCTTTGCCTGGAGAAACATGAGCCAACCCATGTAAACTGGCCTCTGATATTACAAACAGGTAACTAAAATAGAAGTTGTTCCACTGATCCCACCCATTACATCACGGAAATTGATATTTTGTCATGAAGACTCCCTTAAATACTCAATTTAATCTCATTAACACGGGAATGACACTATCACTTCCAAGACAGCAGCGGTCACTACCTTTGACAGACACAGGAACTCACAGATGTTTTTGGATGCCCCAGAGACTACCCGATGCAGCTTTAGGAGCTTACAGTAGTGCCAGCTTTTCAAACTTACAGTAAAAAGTACTTCTAGAAGCACTTATAGCCAGAGTGTCAACTAAATACTTTAATCTGTTATCTGAAGCCCTTTTCCTTATTTAGGAAGGGAAAAATTAGGCCTGTTGAACATTTCATCAATCCAGTATAATCATTAAACAAACCAAGCGAGGGAGACCTTATCTTTTGCAATACGGGTGTGGAGGAAGAAGGCATACACAAGCTGGGTCACAGCAATCACATCAGCAGCCACTTCTGCCAGATATTTTCCAAGAAGCCTGGCTTCTAGAAGGAAAAAGCATTCACCAGCTTTTTCTTTCTTTGAGCTCAAGTGCCTGCTCAAGCCGTATTTCATTAAATATTTTAGTAGCAGTGTCTGATCAAGGCAGTGGAACATGACTCAGATCATAGTGGAGCAGTTTCTACAGAGCAGTAAGGATACATGCTGTAACAAGGCAATTTCTTCTCATAAATCCTCATAATGCTGCAGTTAGCTGTGTTCTGCACTTACAGTGCTGCCTGCCCCTGTAGGTCCACTTCTTGTGACATGTCTCTTTTCTTGAAGGAGAAATCACCTCCTCTGTCCAACACTCAACATCCCACAATTTCCCATTTGTAATTCACTCCATCACCCAGGCTCTAGCAACCTTGATTCACTTGCTGCACCCAGTGTCAAGTCAGAGCCTTGGCTAGATCTTTTCCTTCCGTCCTTTTTTTCCCCCCTCTATACAGAGAATACTGGAAGCCAGTCACTACCACAGAACTGCCCCACTGGCAGAGTATTTTTCAAGGTCAAACACAGTTTCTGCACCTGCTAAAGGTGCTAAATTAAGGCATCTTAAAGCTTCAAATCACTGATAACATGATCTTAGGGGAAACCACAGCTTTCATGGGAGGTTTAAGAGTTAAGTGCTAATTAATCTCCTCCCCCAGTACTCTCCCAACATCATATCAGAGCAGGTGAGGTGAGATTCAACTATTTTATGGTAAAGCACTGAGATCAGGTTACAGATTAAGTGTGGAATTATTCAAATAGCAGACTAGTAAAGTTTAATAGTCTGAAAAGCTATGCCAATTTCCATCTTTGGTCCCTTCGGCAAGTCCTCTTCCAGCATATTCATCACTCAACATAATGCCAAAGGGGCACTTGGACACTTCTTTCTCACCCCATCTTCACCTGATTAGGACTCACTACCCCAGACACCTCAGTCAAGCCTCTCCAACCTGCCCCTTACTCATCCTACAATTCATTCCTCATCCCTTCCCAGCCTCTGCAGGTCTCACATCTATTTTGGCTCAAGTCCTCACCACAGACCTCAACCCTTTCCAATTTCCATCTCTGCAGCCCCACAGCTCCCTCACCTCACTCTCATTTCTCATCTCTTTCCCCCCTCTGCAGCACCACATTCCCCACACCCTAAAGCTCCTCATCCCTTTTGCACCACTCTAGCCCCACAGCTCCTTCACCCAAAAAGCCTCACCTTCCTCACCTTCACCTGCCCATCTCCCTCAGCCCAAACCCTTCCTCACCTTCACCTGCCCCTCATCTCCCTCAGCCCAAACCCTTCCTCACCTTCACCTGCCCCCCATC